>RCUC01012597.1:0-12432 GCA_003697995.1 Taxidea taxus jeffersonii
ACACACACACACACACACACACACACATACACACACAGTGGAGTATACATCAGCTATAAAAAAGAGAATAAGGAGCACTGGGCAGCTCAGTCAGTTAAGCATCTGACTCTCAGTATCAGCTCAGGACATGATCTCAGTGTCCTAGCATCAAGCCCTGCACTGGGCTCCTTGCTCAGCAAGGAGTCTGGTGGAGATTCTCTGCCTCCATCTCCTTCTGACCGCCCCCTGCTGTGCTCACTAAATCTCTCTCACTCTCACTCTCTTTAAAATAAATAAACCTTGAAAAAATGAGATCTTGCCACCTGTGATGATGTGGATGGGCCTAGATGGAATTATACTAAGTAAAATAAGTCAGAGAAAGACAAATCATTTGATTAAAACAAAACAAATGTACAAACAAACAACAACAACAACAAAACAGAAACAGACCTATAAATATAGAGAACACACTGATGGTTGACCCAGGGAAAGGGAGTAGGGGAATGAGCAATATGGGTGAAGGGAATGGGAGATACAGGCTTCCAGTTACAGAATGAGTATGTCACTGGGATGAAAGATACAGGACAGAGCATATAGTCAATGGTGCTATAACAGCACTGTATGGTGACAGATGGTAGCTACACTGGTGGTGAACATAGCATCACAATTAGAGTGGTCGAATCATAACGTGGTATGCCTAAAACCAAGGCAACACTGTGTGTTAACTATACTTCAATTAAAAATTAGCTTTATTTTAGTAATTTATAAATTAATATCTCTACCTCTAATGAGATATACATCCAAGGTACAGTTTCGATAAGTGTTGATCTGGCAAGATTAAGGAAAAACATGCTTTAAAAAGTTCAAAAACCATATGTTTACATTTTTCAACACATAAAATCATGCAAATACTTGAACATTATTTTGTTTTTGTTTTTAATCTTTTTGTTTATATTATATCTGCATTCCTGTATGTATTCCACATACAGATAATAATCTTTTTTTTTTTTAAGATTTTATTTATTTGTCAGAGAGAGAGCAGGAGCAAGCACAGGCAGACAGAGTGGCAGGCAGAGGCAGAGGGAGAAGCAGGCTCCCTGCTGAGCGAGGAGCCTGATGTGGGACTGGATCCCAGGACGCTGGGATCATGACCTGAGCCGAAGGCAGCTGCTTAACCAACTGAGCCACCCAGGCATCCCAGATAATAATCTATGACTATGTAAAAGCTATCACTTTGTACTCTTTAAAATTAGAAAATTAAGAGCAATTTTTCATTATCTTTCCTTTTTTGTCCTATTATCAGTATTTTACTTTATTAAGGGTTTTGAAGATTACTTTCTGTTAAAACATCAAATCAAACTAATTACTCAGAGACAGTTTAAAGTTAAAGATAAACTGAATAGTTCCAAAGAAAAAGCACACCCACATTCTCTAGAGAAACCTTTGTTGATCAGATTTGACTGACTCTTAGCAATAACAAAACAGATTCTTGAAATAGCAACAGGCAAGTACAAAAGAGGGCAGGTCACTTATAGAAGGGTTTTCCTTTGCGACTGTTCTAAATTTATTTCCAAAGCTTTAAGCAACAATAAAACTCTCTTTCTCCCCACATTTTCAGTAACATTTATTCCAAGTCCCCACCACAATAGAGTAATGAAACCAGATTCAGAATATTTTGCAGCTTTATAAAATGCCTGTCCACTCATCCTAAGCAAATGTGATCTTTATTCCTTAAATCTATTGGGGAAAGTGATCCTTTCTAATGAAGTAAATAAGTTAAAGTAATATGAAGATATCATCTCCTTCAAATGCTTCTCTCCACTTCACATACAAATCTGATCATTTCCCTTGCTTAACGTAGGATCAGTATTAATTTCCTCCCCTAGGTTACTTTAGAAAGCTATGGGGAAAAAAGTGAAAGTAATATCCAAATACATACATTTAGTTTTAGCTTTAATCTACTATCACTATCTCATTGATCAGGTACATGGCATAAAACAGCCTCCAGGATGATATATAACAATAGCTATTGACAACAAATGCTGAAAAAAAATCTGTCTTTACTTTTAAAATCTCAAAACTGAGTACTTTGTTCATTAACAAAAATATCTATTTGTTCCACCAAAAGAAATATAATCACAGAGTGTTGATTCCAACATTAATGTTGGTCTACCCACTAAAAATAATGCATTTTTTATGGTAAACTCAGTGGCCTAAACCACTTTAGTTACTCTTCCCTTCCTACTATTTTTGCAAGTGTTTATGTTACAAGTTACTCAATGAATTCTTGGGATGCCATCTGCCCCATAGTTGAAGATAAGCATTTCATGACTGAATCCATTTCCAATTAGGAAGCTGAGGCAATGATCAAGGTAGAGGATAGTTTAGTGTGGTAACCCCCAGTTGTTTATGGATGTTGATCTCAGTGTGGGATGGAAATTGTTCTGAGTTCATATTTGAAGTAGTTCAACAATGCGTGTTTTACCACCCAACTTCTATAAAGGAGCCAGAGTCCAGCTTAGAAATAGCACAGTATTTTGCTTATCAAGCACCTTATTAAAGGGGCATGGTACTTCCTCTACAGCTTGGTAGACAAGACAAGCATTGTTGGGAGAAAATGTAACATATTGTCCTCTCCTTAATCTAATTCCCAATTGACATTTTCCTGTAAAACCTTCCACTCGTGCACTGCTCTCCAACTTCCTCTCTGTGATCAGTCCTCTTCCTTCATCCCTGAAACAATTAGAGAATGTTTTCTTTACCTGTTTCCCTCTTACTGAAACCCAGGTCCTCACTGGGACTACTCTGCAAGACTGTCTTCCAGGAACAGTTTTTTTCTTTCTCACACTCTGCATACCTCCAGCTGGGAGACTTAGGGGTCCTCCTCATTTCCTATATTTTTCCAGTCTATACACTCCTTTCTTCTGATCCCTGGAATTAATCCTTTTGGTTACAGCATCCTCTCTATTCCCACTACCCCCTCTTTCATTGTACTTCCTGCTAATCTCCTGGACACTCTCCATCAATTAAACACTTGAGTTGGTCCTGACTCAGGGTCTTCCTTGCTACTCCAGCTTCTTGCCAGTATTCTCAATGTTGATAATGTTCACATGGGTGGGCTAACCTTTTACACTTTTGGTTCTTTTGCCTTCTTTTCCTTGAACCTCCACCTCCTACACACTACCACCCTGCAACTTGTCTTCACCAGACTTTACAACACTTCTGAAAACTGGATTTCTGATCACACCAGCTCATTTGATCAGGTATGCCCCTATCAAAAGCACATTCCACGACTCTCTGATATCTCCAATCTATTGACATCCCCCCACCAATAGCAATTCTACATGTCCTACCTTAAGTGACTCTGCTCTCTTGTCCACCCTCTTTTATTGGTCATTACAATCACTCCTTTAAAATGCCCTTGACTTTGTGCTCTTCACTCTTTCTTTCACTGTGTTGGGAATAACCACAATTTATTTGTACAATATCAACCTACAAAGCACCTCAACCAACAATCCAGATAATGTGTTCCCTTTATCTTCATAATTGTGGGTCTCAAGTTGGAACTTAGTTCCTCTCACTAATGTTGCTATTTTCTAATAAGCTTGCTTTCCCACCCTTAGAGGAATACTTCATATGTTCTTTTACCTGTTAAAACCATCTTACTTATCCTACTCACAAGTGATTTTTCCTGTCTTCTATTTCATTGAGATAACAAAAGTAAGCATACATGAACACACTCAATGTTCCAACAACCAATCTGTGTACCTACCAGTTCTTGAATCCATTCCCTTCTTCCTTACTATCACAGGGCAGTAAGTGCCTCATATCAGCATGGAATACTTAATACCTCAAAATCTACTTCCTGGACCCATCCAAGCCCTCCACTCTTGTGGTTATCCCCACCTTCTCTTTAAACTGGATTATTTTAGCAAATAAGCTCACTTAATTTTCTATTATCTAAAAATAAGTTAAACTAAATCAAAATAACAACACAAAATTACGTAGAGAGATGGCTATATGCACACATTGGGTTGTACACTTTTTTGTTCTTTATTCCCCTTACAGCAAAAAGTCTCAACAGAGTTACCCCTAGAAGTTGCCCAATTCCTAACATACAACCCAGGACAGTCCAGCCTGTGTCCCCACTCCTCGAAAGATACCACTCTTATTACGCTCACCAATGACTTTCATATTACTAAGAGCAGCCTAACAAGCAACAAGTGTTATTGGAAACTCATGCCTTAGTTGTCAAATTAACCATTAAAGTGATCCTCCAAAGAATTAGGAGTGAAGAATGGTACAGATTCACAAGTTACTCTGTAGCAGAGATGAGGCAGGGAGTGGATCAGAACCACACAAGGAGTTAGGAGGAAGTATAAAAAAGTTAAGGTCAACACAAAGTCCTAGTCAAAGCCAGGAACTGGGGCCTAAACACAAAGAATGGCCCAAAGAACAAGCAGTCTTTGTAATGATAAAACTAAATCCACTGACTGGTTCTCCAGAGCCCAGGGGCACCTTGGACATAGAGAAGTCATTTGGCATTAAAGTTAAAAGAACAAATATGTATAGAATATATGTATTTACACACACACAAATATATGACACAAGTAAATATTTGTACACATGCAATTTGATCTTTGGAAATGATACAACCTTCTATAATCAACTCGGAGTAATTCCTTGGGACATACACATTTAATTATGTATTTATAAATGTGTTTATTTTCAAACATATATATTAGGCTATCTTATGTAAGTACAGTATTGAAAAAAAAGAACTTTGTGGAACTTGTGTCTGTCTACATATAAATAGAATATTTTGGATAAATAAATACAGTTCTATGTAGTGTTCGTGAAAATACAGCAATCTCTGCATTGGCACTGTTATGTTTTGTGTCAAGCCCATCTGTTGCAATTATCCAAATGTCTATTTTTATTACTCAATTCCCCAATAACATGTGTCTGCCTTCCTTGTCTCATTAACTCTCTTCTTTTATGTGCTTCCTATAGAATAATCAGCTCTATTTACTATATTCCAAAGAATATCTTAGGAAAGAAAAGGATATTTTCGATAAAGAGCAGATTTATATAGCTGCTGATGATTATTGTGATCTTTGATATACACCTATTTACACTTTAAAGAAGATTGATTCAGGCAGAATAATATTTTCCTAAATTTATGTAATAAGTATAGTACTTAGTATAGTAATGGTAACATCAAGAGTAATTGTATTTACCCCTGCATCTAATCTGGTTGAATTATACTGTACAATATAGTGCCCTCCAAATTAAAACTCAGATGACCAGAAAGACTGTTACTCAAATGTGGAGTTTGTGGTGGCTCTCAAAGATTCATTTTCTGGATAGAACTCAACATCTCTTCTTCCTTGGGAGAGCTCTCTTGACATATGTAACAGCGTCCGTGCACAGGGTAATGAGAAAGCACATGCACACTTTCCATGAGTTGTCCTTATTGTCAGAGCAGGAAACTTAGCATTCTATTCACATTAGCCAGTCTGCCCAGCTAATGATCTCAGACTCATTTCTGGTTTCAGAAAAAAATGCTAAGAAATCTCATAACTGGATCTAGCCCAAAGTCCAAAATGACTGCTAACATAGTGATGTATATAACAATATTGTTTGCTATTAGAGACCTATAACCAGAGAGTAGTCTTTGCTCTGACCTATAAAGTATGTCAGGGAAACACTAAGGGTCTAATGACCACTTTAAAATAATTTAATCAAAGGACAAATATTCCTGAAAATAAATACATTGAGAAAATGTCTCTTTGTCCTTTTATCTTAGTCAAACACCTTATGCATAACTGTAAAATGTAACAGAAAGCTGGATATGACAACTACTTCTAGTTCAAACACTAACTGGAACTTTCTCTTAGGGAAGAGATTTATCCTCCATTCATTCAAAATGTATTTGCTGACTATCCACTATATGAATATAGGTTAGGCAGAGTCTTAGACCTTCCTAGTCACAGTACCTTCAAATAAATAAAACTTTTGGATTTTAGTGTGGCAAAATTCTGTACAGTTTTATAACATGTTATAAGACCTTGAACCAAGGTAGAGCCTGTCTTATGCATTAATAACTCGTACAGCAATGTGGGAACACATTTTGTGTATTGTTTTAACCCAGCATCCACCAAAAAACATTCTTTTGAGCACGAAGACATCTCTTAACCTGTTACTTTCCAATAAACAAAAAAATAGTTCTATTTTCTGCAGGAGTAAAGAATATGGCTTTAGGTCCCCCTTAGCACTTATTTTTAAAACTTTGTAACTTTTGTTCAAGGCTTTTTGAAAAGATGTCATAATGTCCCTTTTTGGAACAGGCTAACCGCAAGCGCAGCTCAGGACCTTTTTTTCCCTCAAAACTGAAATACTTTCCCAGGAGAAAAATCCCCTCAAATAAGCTGAAGTGTTTGTTTTGGTGATAGTGATGGGTTCCATCGTTAATATCACAAAAGGAAATTTTCAAAAATCCATATCCAGGAAAATTCCCAATAGATTATATCAGTACTAAGGAAAGCATAATAAGGATATATAACTAATATCATGCAGTTTTTCCAGGTGACAAACATATTCCCTCCCAACACCTGCTTATAACCTATCCCTTCAGCCAGTTCTCCTAGCTCAGTCACCAAGTATGATCTGATGAGCAAATGAAATATTTATCCTCCTTCCATGACACAATTTTTAAACCACTTTATTAAGGTAGAACTGACAGAGAAAAGCTGCCCATATTTAATGGACACAACTTACTGAGTTTGAAGATAACTCTACACCCTAAAACTATCATGAAACAATTGTGAAAGGATTGATTTCTGAATCTTGAGCTATCTCCTCCTCTTTTATTTTCGAATGGGGCAGATAAGAAAAAAATTGCAAATACTAGGTTATAAAATATAAATATTTGCTTCAAAAGCACTAGTACCTCCCTACAAATGTATATTGATATTGATTTTTGAATTATTTGCAAAATAAAATGAGAAGTATGGAAATGATGCACTTCAAGTTAGGAGTTAGTAAATTTCCAAAGCAAAATATCTGACAATGTAAAAGTGCATGATGTTATACAACTGGTTCCAAGAAGACAGCACCTTTTGGGAAGGAAATACTCATGATATTTGGAATAAGACATTATAAGCTACATGCCAAGAGGAATAATCACAAGGTAATAATAAGATAAACTTATTTTGTTTATATGATGAATGTATCATATTGCATATAATTATAGCTCAAGAAGATATTTTCACATGCTGTATTCTACAGACATTATTGTTTTCATTTTCATTTTATGATCCATGATTCATCCAAAATTGATTTTGGATTATAATGTGACATAGGAATATATATATATTTTTTTCGATTTGGACTTCCAAATGGCCCAACACCATCTTCTGAAAAGATTTTCCTTTGTCACTGAAGAGTAAATTTTATCTATAGCCCACAAAATTTATGGATTCTGTTTTATCTCAATACTAATTGTCTAGAATAGCACCAATACAAAACTATATCATTTAGAATAGCTTTATCGTGACTATTGTATTAGAATAATTCTTCCAACTTTATTCTTCTCCAAAACTCTCTTATTTATTCATGACCCTTTGCAATTCTAACAATATTTTAAAATCAACATGTCATATCCTATCAATAATTTTGATGGTAGATTGATTAAATCTATATAGCTTTCTTTAAATACCACTTTACAATATTAAATCTTCCAAACACTTGCCGTGGTATATCCCACCATTTGTGTTCTTCTGTAACTACTCTGATTATATAATTTTCTTCTAGATGTTCTTTTTAAAATATTTTATTTATTTATTTGACAGAGATCACAAGTAGGCAGAGATCAGGCAGGGAGAGAGAGGAAGGGAAGCAGGCCCCTGCTGAACAGAGAGCCCGATGTGGGGCTCGATCCCAGTACCCTGGGACCATGACTTGTCCGGAAGGCAGAAGCTTTAACCCACTGAGCCACCCAGGCGCCCCTCTTTTAGATATTCTATGTAAACTTTAGCACACTTATTCTGGCACTTGGTGTGTTTTTATTTTACTACTAATGTTATTTTTAACTTTTTGACCATGATTTTTAACACTTCAAATACAACTTATGTTCCAATTAAACGAATCTGTGTCCATGCCTCATGAATGTTCATAGTTTTATACTAATACTTTGTCCAATATGTGCATTAACTGTAAAAGATCATAGCTATGAGCACAAAGACATTTGTTATAAAAGTGTTCTGTTATTTAGATTTATCGGCCTATGTCTTATCATGATGGAGGAGTGAAATGTTTCTCACAAGACACTCAGAGAGCTTTGATCACCATTACGTGGGCTCAGAAACTAAAAGGATCGGCACAGTAACTCAGAAATTGAAATTATGGTGAATGTAAAGATATGGGTTCCATCACTAATGTCACAAAAGGAAGTTTTCAAAAATCACGTCGAGGAAAATACCCACGTAGTGTAACTGGGCATTTACCCAGGGGCGATTCCATGGCTTAGTCCTGGCAGAGAAGTAGCTTTCTTGTCTCAAGCTTAAGGTGCAGAACTGAAGCTCTGCAGACCACTGGATCTCTCTTTGTTGGTAAACAGATTCTCAGCAAACTCCCAGATCCCTTTCCTTGCTTTGTCCCAGATTCACCTGTTAGTAATGGTGACCAGAGGTGAACCTTGAGGGGAGTTCAGGACACAAATTGAGTAGCTGAATCTCTAACACACACATACAGCTTCTGTATGTTTTTCACACATTGCATGTTCCTCAAGTTATCAAGAATCATGAGGAATTAACCGATTCTGTCAGTATCCACAGTCATATCCGCTTGGAATATCAGCATTCTTGGATTCATCTGTGGAATAGCACAGCTGGAGTTCTCATTCCTTGATCCTGGATGCCAGTCCTCCCATTTGGCAAGTGGATCTCATAGTGTTCTTCTGAGAGAACAAAGAGCAGAGGGGCACAATAAGTAAACCCTCTTCTTTGATTTCTTTCTGCAGGTTGATGGTATATATCATGTTGATTGACTTGTAAATTCTGAACCACACTTGCATCCCAGGAATAAATCTCAATCAAGGTAAGTGATTTTTTAACGTGTTGTTGGATTCAATTTATAATATTTTGTTGATGATTTTTGCAACTATTTTAATCAGAAATATTGGTGTGTAGTTATCTTGTTTCATGGTGTCTTTATCTAGTTTCATATCAGAGTAATACTGGCTTCAAAGAACAAATTTGAATGTTTTCCTTTCTTTTCTATTTTTGGGAAAAGTTTAAGAAGAATAGATATTAACTCTTTAAATGTTTGGTAGATGAGCACTGGCTGTTATATGCAACTAATGAATCACTGAACACTACATTAAAAATTAAGATGTGCTATATGTTGGCTAATTGAACATAATCAAAAAATAAAAATAAATGTTTGGTACAACTCACCTATGATGCCATAAAATCTTTGACTTTTTTTGTTGGGAGATTGTTGATTACTGATTCAATTTCATTGCTGGTAATCAGTCTGTTCAGATTTTCTTTTTGAAACTTTCTGCTTCAGGTTTGGTAGGTTATTGTTTATAGAAATTTATCCATTTCCTCTAGCTTGTCCAAATTGTTGGCAGATAATTTTTTGTAATATTCTCTTATAATTGTTTCCGCGGTGTTGGTTGTTATTTCTCCTCTCTCATTTGTGGTTTTGTTTAATTTGAGTTCATTCTCTCTCTCTTTTGATGAGTCATCCCCTCTTGGTTTCAAAGCCAAATGGTAGGCTCCCCAGTGTGATAGTCTGTTTCTCTGCCTTCTCTGGGCCTTGGGGTCTCTCCCTCTGATGATGGCCTGAGGGTCTGTTTAGATCCCCACTAGGTCTCTGACCTTCCTAGACTCTTTAGTGTGGCCTTTTTTTTTTTTTTCTTCTACCTTTAGTTGTGGATTTATTCTGCCAGTCTTTTGGTCATTTTCCGGATATTTGCACTAACATGAGTGTTATCTAGTTGTGTCCAGGGGACAAGGTGAGCTTAGGATCCTTACTGCACCATCTTCCCCCAAGGTACTTTTTTACTAGTTGTTCTTTAAAGTGCTCACTATGGCAACTGCCTGACCTCCACTAGATGTATAGACCTATGGATATCTTTCTTCATTCCTGATTCTGTTCCATTGTTCTAAAGCTCTGTCTTTATGCCAGTACCACAATGTCCATTACCATGACTTTCTTGTAAATCAAGAAATGTAAGCCCACAAATTTGCTCTTTTTTTTTTTTTCTTCAAGACTGTTTAGGTTATCAGGATCCCTTCCATTTCCAAATGAATTATGGTATCTGCTTGTCAGTTTCTGCAAAAAACACAGCTAGGATTCTGAAAGGTGCTGTGTTGAATCTGTAGATCAATTTGAATAGTATTATCATGTTAGTAATATTAAATCTCCGAGCCATGAACATGGAATATCTTTCTATTTATTTAGGTCCTTGGATTCTTTCTCAATGTTTTGTAGTTTTTAGTGTACAAGACTTCTTGTACTTCATTTTTAAAATTTATTCCTGAGTATTTACTCTTTTTGATACTATTCCAGGTAAGAAATTTTCTTAATTTCCAGTTCAAATTATTCACTGCTAGTGTACAGAAATACCATTAGTTTTTTATAAATCTTAAATCCTGTAAATGTTATGAATTTATAACTAGATTCTAAGTAATTCATTTTTAAAGATTTTATTTATTTGGCAGGAGAGAGAGAGAGCACAGACAATAAGGAGAAAAGACAGGCAAGGGATAGTGGTCTTCCTGCCCAGCAAGAAGCCTAATACGGCACTTGATTTCAGGACTAAGGGATCACAACGAGAGCTAAAGGCAGATGCCCAATGGACAAAGACACCCAGGTATCCCGAGTCTATGTGATTTTATCTCTAACCCTCCCAACAGTGATACACAAAGGATGTTATTATTATTTTTTACAGCTGTTGTTAAGAATAGGAAAGAAGAATTATGAGAATAAGAAATTAAGAATAAATTTTGACAAACAAAAATAATAAATTGTAAAGTCTATAAACAAATCGACAGGTTGAAATGACCTCTAGTATCATCTACTTTCTAATATGCCATGTGCCCTCCAGTGACCATGGCCCTCCTTAACCTTATTAATTTATTCTTAACATTACCTTATAAACAGTAATCGTTTTGCCTATCTGCACACCTCAAGTATGCCTTATCTTTCTGTTTCACTGTGTAAATCTGCAAAATAATTATCATTGTATTTTCTAAAATGACTTCATACTTAGTAATATGTCCTATTGTGATTCATTTCTCAAGAGTAGAAACTATTTTCTATGTCATAAGAAAGACATTTTTTCTTTTTATAATAATTTAAGTCTCTTTGAAAGTCTAAGATTACATTATGCTTGAAACTGAGGGAAAAAAGAGGAAGGAAATCATTTAAAATGTTCACAGTATCTTTAATGTTATTGATTTCATTTGCTCCAGATTAAACAGAATTCTAACTACCAGGAAGTTTGTAGGACTGTGGGAGTATGGCATGCCAGAAACACCAAAAATTAATGAAAATTAATGGAATTAATGAAAGGTCAAATAATAACATATAATGGCCCTTATAATTACATTATATAGTTTTATAATTAAACATATAAACATATAATTAAACAGAAAAATATTTTCACCATCACTAGACATCCAAATTATGCATCATGAAGGCAACTGAGTGGCTCCATTATTAAGTGTCTGCCTTTGACTCAAGTCATGATTCCAGAGTCCTGGCATCAAGCCCTGCCTCAGGCTACTTGCTCGGTGGGGAGCCTGCTTCCTCCATCCCTCTGCCCCTATTTGTGTTCCCTCTCTCACAGTGTTGCTCTCTGTCAAAAAAATAAATTCTTTAAAAAATTAAGCATCATAAATGACATATACTTTTTCACTCATCAGATTAGCTGAAATTTAAAAACTTTATGGTATCCTGTGAATTTGAGGAGAAAAGGCATGTCCACCATTGCTTTGCAAGTATGAATTGCAAAACTGTTGTGCAAAATAATCAATCACTATAAATTTAAAAGGCATCTATTGTTTAAACAAGTTATAATATACTTTGGATGTCAATTCTCTGACTCTGCCTCTCATGAATAAATAAAATCATTTTTAAAAAGTCTAAAAAAAAGGAAAGAATAAAAAATAGAAAAATAAAATATACGTGAACACAAAGAAAAGACTACTTGCATATCCCTCAAATATCAAGAGGCCGGAGTGGGGGGAGGGTAAGGGAATACTGAAAAGGTGATTATTACATTTATTTTTAAACACTTCTACTTTTTTCTGTTAGCATTTTTATTTACAACTATGAATTTGTACTTTTTTCTTTGTGGAAAAAAATGGTATTATATATATAAACCTAAACATAAATATATCTTGTATAAGTCACATATATCATTATACCATATAAATA
>RCUC01012609.1:0-17968 GCA_003697995.1 Taxidea taxus jeffersonii
GGGGGGGGGTGACAGGCACCCGAACACTATCTGAACCAGAACAACTGACTAAGCTCCCTCTCTCTCTTGCTCTCTCTGACATACCCAACTTTCTATATCCTTCCTCCAGTAGACCCTACTGCCCTCCTACCCACTTTGTTGGAAACAACCAAAAGGAGGAACTGCAAAGATTAACTCCTACAAAAGTGTCCTGGACACTCAGCTGCTTCTCGGATCACAGCAGCAGGACCTGGTGAATTTCCTTTGCTCAGCTCTCACGCACATGGGCTCTTCCTACCCCATTTTCTTCCCTCCCTCCAACACCCGTATACTCTCCCACTTGTGCCTCTATTCACTTTTATTCAGTTTCAGCTGCCTCGCTGCTCCAGCTTATGCATGGGCCAACACAACCCATCAACAGCACAGCCTTGCCGTTCTGCCATCTATCCTCCTCAAGCCCCCAACATTTCTTGACTCAGTTTCTCAAGTTCACCTTTTCACACCAAAATGCTCATTTTCACACCGGTCTAATCAGCTCTAGCACTGGGAGGAGGAGGAAATAAAGAGTTGTGTGGTGATATGGTTTATGACTGTCCCTTTAGCAAGGGTGGTAGGAGGGAACATTTTTTCTCCCTGGGATGGTTTTGGTCAGGGGGCCCCTCACAGCGAAAGCCACCACTGTCCCTCATAAGGTTCTGCCCTGCTCACACACTTTGTAGGGCACACACTTTGTTCACACACTTTGTTCTTGATTCAGCTTCAAGAGGGAGGCAGGGAGGTAAGAAGCAATCCCAGAGTCGGCCAGAGAGGCAAAGGCAACTTAGGCTGGTGCATCACAGACCTGAGGAGGCACAACCCCAGAACCCACCTCCAGGTTCGTACTCACAAGGGGTTGGGCTGCCGAGGAAAGCATACCTCAGACTCACGTGTGGGGTTACGGCATGGCTCTGCCACTTCTTGGCTCTGGGATCTTGCCGAAGTCAAAACATTTTGAGTCTTGTTTCCCTCATCACTAAAATGACACAATTTAGGGGTGCCTGGCTGGCTCAGTCAGAGGGAGTGTGCAACACTTGATCTCAGGGTTGTAAGTTCAAGTTCCACATTGGGTATAGAGATTACTTCTAAATAAAATCTTGAAAAAATAAAATAAGGCAATTTTTAAAAAATGTGACTTCATATAATAATTGTAAAGAGCAAATAATTAAATGGAAAATAAGGTTCAAAATCCTCCAATACCAATTGAGAGCTATATAATTGCTGGTTTAATTTATTTGCCATTTCATGTTCTAGCCTGCTGAAAGTCCTTGTTAACTAAGTAAATGGTCAATTCTTCATCAACAGGAATAGAAATCAGCCACAAAGTCACCAACATATCTTGGATTCTACCCTCTAGCCAAAAAATTATTTTCTTCCATAAAGTAGTTTAAAGGGTCCAAGTACGTCCAATCTTAAAATGTAAGCTAGGGAGTTTAACTGAAGAAATAAGGCTTTGCTGGTAAGTATCCAATTAAAAGGAGGGGGCGGTGGTAAACAAAAGCATAGCAAATTTTTTCTACCTTTATTTATAAAGAACACAACTCCTCCTGACACAGGCACAAACACTCACATGTCCCAAGGAGGACCTCATGAAAAACAACAACAATGACAACAGAGCTGGAGAACATCAGGGCCTTAGTTAACACCAGTCTGTGTGCCCGACTCGGGGATCGCCGGGAATGTGTCCTCAAATGTGACCTCTCACCTCAATGAAAGGAAGAGAGACCTTCATCTGGAGGGCAGGCCCACCCACCAGGCAAACAGCTGCAGACTCAATCTTCAGCATCATCAAACTGTCCCGTTTCGAAGACCATCTTGGAATAATGGGGTATCAGCGGAGGTGGATGGTGCCAACTGGGGTCATAGACCATGTCCCCTTGTGGGGCACAGCACACCCAAGGTTTGACCTCTTGAGAAATGCAACCCTGGATGTCATCGGCATCTGCAAGCAGTTTAAAGAAAAAAAAAATTAAAGGTAGAAGGGGAGGGGAGACAGACACTTGCAGCTCAAAAGCACACACACAGAGCCCTCCTTGGATTGCAAATGCGTAAGGTCTGAGCCCCCCACCCACCCCCCCGCCGGGTGGTGCTTCTCAGCAGAGCCCTTAGCAGCAGAGGCTGCAAATGCAGAAGACAGCACTTCTCTCTGCAGCTGCTAGATTCACACAGATATTTTAAGAGTCAACTACAAAATTTGCAATTTTTTTTCCAATATGAAAGAGAAGCTGTCACAGACCCTTCAGCCCTGTTCCAGGTATCAGGCTAAGCTCACAGACTGGGTCTGTCTTCCAAACTGTCTGCCTTTGGGGTAATACGGTAGGAAGCTCTCCGAACCTTGGTCTAGGACCCTAGAAACACCACACCTACCATACGGATTCCCTTGATCTGCCTTCAACTCCAAGTCCCAGTCCTCGTTAAAAAGATCAGCAGCCTGTTCCTTGGGTGGACGGTCGGACACCCCTTCTGACAGCTCCCAGGTATTCAGGTCCCCATCAGAATCCTCATCATCCACAGCTAACCCTTCCTCTTCTGAGTGGGTGCCCTCACCGTGGGTAGGACCACCATTAGGGATGCTCTGTGTTCCACTGGCTAAGAAATCAACAGAAGGAAGAAGGTCTGAAAAAACCACTAGCAATGATACAAGGCCCAGTCGTGTGCTTGGAAAATGTCTGTCAGACTTACTCTTGCCTCTCAAGGGCAAGAGTGAAACAAGGGTACAGAGTTCCTTAGCCACCTGAGCACTTAAAAAAATGCTCTGGGGGCACCTGGGTGGCTCAGTGGGTTAATGCCTCTGCCTTCGGCTCAGGTCATGATCTCAGGGTCCTGGGATCGAGCCTCTCTGCTCAGCAGGGAGCCTGCTTCCTCCTCTCTCTCTGCCTGCCTCTCTGCCTACTTGTGATCTGTCAAATAAATAAAATCTTTTTAAAAAAATGTTCTGTTTACCTTCTCGAAAAAGGATTGATCATTTTTTCAATAAAACATTTTGCCTTAAGTGAGGCAATTGCAAGGTTTTAAAATTCATACAGGAAATCAAGCAAATCAAGTACAGTTTATGTGTTTTGGTAGTTTACAGGTAATTGAGGCAAAGGACATCTGGACAAATGACAAGCTTTCACAATAAAAACTTGAACTTGTACTCTTCTATTTCCCTGTTCATCCTCAGGGACCACGGGACAAGGGGACAGCAGCAGGAAAGCAGGCAGAAGAGCAGAACCCATCCGGTCACAAGAGACAGCCAAGTCTCCTCATCCCAATACCAGGGAGGGCTGGAAGGTCTAATTTCAAAAGGTCTCAAAATAATGGAAGAAAGTCTGGGGGAGGATAACATGCCTCCCAGCACATCGAGCTATGGTGATGGCAGGTCAGAGCTGGGAAAAGAATTAGCCTAAACACAGCTATGCTACTAACACTGTAAAATAATGGCAGCTATAAGCAAAAAAACAATAGTTCAGGGCACGGGTTTTGAAGCCAGACTACCCCAGTCCAAATGCCAGTTGTGCCGATTAGTCATTGTGTGACTGAGTGGAAATGGACTCCACCAAGCCCTCCAGAACTTAAAACACATGGGGCGCCTTGAGTGGCTCAAAGCCTCTGCCTTCAGCTCAGGTCATGATCCCTGGGTCCTGGGATTCCCGCATGACCCATGAGCCCGCATCAGGCTCTCTGCTCAGTGGGGAGCCTGCTTCCCTTGCTCTCTGCCTGCCTCTCTGCCTACTTGTGATCTCTGTCAAATAAATTAATTAATTAAAAAAAAAAAAAGAAGAAGAAGAAGAACTTAAAACACAGAACTAGCATGCAGCCCAGCAATTCCCCCCCTAAACAGATATCCCAAAGAATTGAAAACTGGTATTCAAACCAGACTGGTACAAAAATGTTCTCAACAGCACTGTCTGTGACCACCAGAAGGTGGAAACAACTCAAATAAATGCCCATCCACAGGATGAATAACCAAGCAAGATGTAGCGCATCCAGATGATGGAAAGATTCAGCCATAAAAAGGAAATGTACTGATTCATGCTCCATGAATGAATCTTGAAAATACTATGCTGAGCAAAAGAAGTCAGACATGAAAGGCCACACAGGATATCATTCCATTGACATGCGACTCACATGTGCCTGTCCAGGACTGGGAAATCCATGGAGACAGAAAGCTGATCATGGTCACCAGGGGCTCAGGGGAAGGGGGTGTAGCTACTTATTGGGTACAGGGTTTCCTCGCGGGGTGCTGAAAATGTTCGGGAACTAAGCCATGCTAGTTACACAGCATTGGGACTAAATGCCACTGAACTGTAGGCTTTAAAAATGTTAAATGTACATTTTATATGTGTTTGACCACATTTTTAATTTTTACTCTGTGCCTCAGTTTTCTCATCTGTAAATATGAAGGTAGGACTGTTGTGGGAGTTGTTTGTTTGGAAAAAAGGGCTAACGGGAAAAGAAACACTTTGAATTGTACCTGGCCCTGACTCGCAAGTGTCAGCTGTTATGACCATACCTACATGCGGGCACGGCGCCTTTTCTGGACCAGCACTAAGCAACTGGAGTTCCTGTGATGATGGTAATTTTCTCCCATCTGTGCTCCAACAGGCTAGCTAGCAAGAGCCACGTGGGACTGCTGAGCACTTGAAAGGTGGCTAGAGTGAATAGGGAACTGAGGTTTTCATTGTATTTAATTATAATTCGCTTAGATTTAAAGAGTACCAGTAGCTGGTGGCTATTAGAGCTCTAGATCCTCCCATTCAACCTTAGAACCAGCCTCTGAGGTTAAGCATTATTACCCCCATTTTAAAGAGGAAGAAAGGATAAATGACTTATCTAAGGCCTCAAAACTCAAGCCCAGGACTCTGAGCTGGAGCTGAAAGTGAAAATAATGTTGCCTGGCTCCAAAGCCCATGCCGCCCTAAGCTGCCTTTCTCAGGAGAAAGGAAGGGTTTAAACACAAGGTCAGGACCTACCTAAAGGAAGCTTCAGCGGGGCTACCACAGAGGGGCACCGTGGAAACACTGGGCAGAATACACAACTCAACAGCAAAGAGAAATGGCTGGGAAGAGGAGGCCAACAGGATGTAGCGATGGTCCCTCTCTTCCTCAATCCCTTGGTCTGTCCCCACATCCAACCCCACACACCTGCCCCCCCACTGTCCCCACCGGCTACTTGCCTAGTCGATCCATGGCCTTCTCAGCCTCTCGCTCCTGCCCAGAGTGGTTGACGGGGGCAAAGCTGGCCTGCAGGAAGGAGAGACGGTTACCCAGGACTGGGATGTGTGGGGTGCCCCCGGTATTAAGCTGCCATCTTGCACCCTCACCTCTGTGAGGGTGGGGCTGGGGTTCTGCAACCCCCATTTTTGCTTTGCCCTATAAGTGGCAGCAAGGCCTGAGGGGTAAGGGCGTTGCTCCCTCCTATTCCTGCGGACACCACCCCATGACACTCGGCCCCCAGTGACCCATCCCCCTACGGCGGCAGCAGCAGCGGCACCCTCCTACAGGAGCTGCTCCATCCAGTTTAGTTTGCCAACACTGGCGGAGCCAACCTCCTCACTGGGCCCTCTCATCAGGGGTCCAGGTCCCAGGCCCTCAGGTCCCCTCCTCTGCCTTCAGAGACCCCAGCCGTAGCTGTGGGAAGCGCCGCCTTCTCAGAAGGTGGAACTTCAGCTCTGAGAAGCCTCCCCTCTGAGCCTGTAAATTGTAATCATTCCAATCTCATTCCTTCGTTCCCTAACCCCTTCGGTGGGTAGCCGGAGGAAACGGCAGTTGCTACGTGCATCATGTTCATTTTTACCTTTTCAGTGACTTCACTTTCTAGCAAATTCTGTCTCCTGATACATGGGGGGCAAAAGAGCTGTGGAATTCCTTAGTGATGCTGAAGGGAAGCCTTCTTCCCCTACTGCCAACCATCTGCTTCTCTGCTCCCATCACTCAAAAGTTCCTGAAATCCCATCACCTCCAAGATCGCTTTGTAAATGAAAAAAGAAATGTTCACAGCCTGCGTATTAAAGACCTGGTTTCAATCCCAGCTCTGCCATTGGTTCAGAGTGTGATCTCTGAGAGATAACTTCAACCACCATGCCTGGGATTCCTTCTCCAGAAATTGGGGATAACTGTTCTGACCTTGCAGGGGGCTTATGATGAGATAACACTTAAGACAACACCTGGCACCCTGCAGGAATGGAATATCGGTTGAATTTAAATCCACCTTCTTTGCTCCTACCTCTAAAGTGCACTTGGCACCTCCCCCAATTAGCTCATGACCTAGTCCTCCCTTAATGAATAAGTTCTACCTCCTGTAGTCAGTGACAACCTTGGTCACAGTTACAGGTCAGCTGGTGGCATCTCTCACATGGACCACTGCCATAGCTCCCTGCCCTCCCCACTCACCCACTCTGCCCAGCCTTAACAGTATCAACCACCACTCTGCTCAAAAATCTTCAACAGCCCTCCACCTGGGCGCATAAAATTGGCCGTGGCATTCACACCAACCCATCACCGCCCCTCAACCTGTTGAGCATAGTCCTCTCCCCTGGCCCTGAGGCTGTGCCACCCAAGCTCCCACCCATTTGCTCTGTCCTTCATCTCTCCGCCTCTGCAGGCGCCACCAACCTGTCCCCTTAAAGAGGAAGCCCGCTACGTACTGACGGAATTACTATTATCCTATGCGCACTCCAAAGTAATTTTTGTATAAGTCTATCACCGCATCTTTCCTCTCTTACTCGGATTTAGTACCATCTCTGATGCTTAAACAAGCATTCCTTTCCTCTCTCCCATTAATAGCCCCGTCTATCGTGGCGCGGCCCGACACTAGGCGTCGGGTTAACAGCACTCAGCAGAGGGTTCCTACCCTCACGGAGCTCACCATCCAGCAGGGCTGGCTGACTGTAACCAGGGACAGGTGATGACAGTAATAACGGTCTTTTGAAACAGCAGGAGCTGTCTGGCGCGCAAATGAAAACAAGTTTCTGGAACCCCTGCGTCAAGCCGGGCCTTGGGTTTCAGTAAACAGAAAAGGAGAGCGCGCCTCAGATGTCATGTGGTGCTCAGGGTGAGCCGTGCATCCCCACCCGTGGTCCCAGGTCCAGCGGGGACAGCGCGCTGCTCGCCGCCCTCACCTGGCCCCGGCCCAGGCCCCCGGCAGCGGCCCCCAGCTCTCGGCCATCAGCATCACCTCCCATTCAGCGAGTACGCAAGGCGCCCCCGCGGTGGCCGGCCCGCCCCCCGCCGCGCTCGCCTTTCCCCCCGCCCCCCCCACGCCCTCGGCCGCCGCGGCCCGGCAGTTTCCAGCGCCAGCGCGCGCCCAAACGGCGTTCCCCGGGCCCCGCGGCCCCCGCCCCGCCTCGCCCGGCCCGCGAGCCCCGCAACTTCCCGCCCTGCGCCGCTGCCGGCGGCCGCGCTCACCCCCGGGCTGGGGGGCGCCTCTCGCGCGCTCGGCAGCGGCGGACCCCGAGGCAGCTCGGCGGCCCCCGGCGCCCGGGCTCCGGCGGCCTGACGGTCCATGCCTGGCGGCCCGCGGCTCGGCGCCCTGGACGCTGCTCGGCCACGTGACGCGCCCGCCTGGCTGCCAGCCCGAGGATACGCCGCGGAGGGGCCAATCAGCCGGGGGTGCTGCGGCCGAGGGGGGCGGGACCCAGGTCACGAGGAAGCCAGGGGCGGGGCGGCGCGGGAAGGGCGGGACGCGCGCGACAGCCTCAGCCCCCTACCTACCGGTCCCGAGATCGGATTTTTCCGATCGCTCCGGCCGGTGCACATCCCAGCTGACGGCTAGCTGGATCTGCGGTGCCGGCTGGGATCCCTGCCCCACCACGCTGGGTGTGCTTCGGCCTCCGAACCTCGAATTCCTATTAGGTCATTCAATCACCCGAGTCTACCTGCTAAGTCTCCGAAGCTCAGTTCTCAAAAGTTTGAATGCATTTGAGCTCCAACCACAGTTCACTCTCCATCACAGGTGTTTGTAGAACTCAGGCTGGAATGGGACCATAACCCACCCACACAAATGGATGTGCCCAGAGATCCTCCACCCTAAATTATGATAGTTCTTATAAAGGCAATGGATTAGAAACCAGGACAGATGATGAAAACAGTGTGCAGACACCATATGACAGTCCCCATAACCCTGAACATTCTGTGCTGTCATAGTAGCCTGTTCTGGGCTCCTGGGTTTTTTTAATGCTCAAAGCCTGACCCTCTACAGCCAGAGGGCAGCAGCAGATGGGCAGGGCCTGATTTGAAGATAAATCCAAAGTCACCCTTCCTTGCCTTCCCCCAGGCTGCCTAAACTCTCCATAACAAACCTGCTCAGGGCGTGATAATCATTTTAACAATGAAGTAACAGAAAAGTTAGAAACGGGGATTCCTGCTCACGAGGACAATCTTTTGGGACATTAGAGAGCTTATTCCTTCATCTCCCTCAAAAAATGTGAACCATAAGGCATTTGAAAACATTAGTGTAGAGGGGGAATGGGCAAAACAGGGGAAAGTCAGTGAAAGACCCAGGCTTCCAGTCATGGAATGAATAAGTTACAGGGACAGAAGGTACAGTATAGGAAATATAGTCAGTGATATTGTAGTGGACTTATATGACAGATGGGAGCTACACTTGTGGTGAGCGCAGCTAACATATGGAGTTGTTGAATAGGCTGTGTTGTACACCTGAAACTGATGTTCACATTGTGTCAACTACACTTAAAATTTATAATTATAAATAAAAATTTTTCCTGCTATAAAAATTTTTAGCTTAACAGTTGATACACAGCATCTTTTTTCTTTATGTAATCTTTTCTGATGAGAAAAGAATATGACCAACTAATGTGTGCTCTGTTTTGACCCATGAGTCAAGTTTCCCCAAGTTTAACTGGACCAAGGTCAACACTCTCCACTAGAACCTTAAAGGGTGGAAATAAAAGCTCTCTATTAATTGAAGTGTCCAGTATGATAAACATATGGCTGTTGAGAACTTGTAGTATGGTCAGTGTAAATGAGAAAATATTTAATTTCAATAGATTTAAATTGCCACATATGGCTAGAATCTACCATACCTAACAGTGAGGCTCTGGGTGCACCAGCTAGATGTATTTTCACAACCTGCAATGGTGAGCCCTAGATACAGGCTTGTGATGACACCCCATGGTGACCCACCTTCATAGCATTGCTTTAAGGAGCCCCCCACCAGGGGGCGCCTGGGTGGCTGAGTCAGGTTATAGGGCTTACTCTGATTTTGGCTCAGGTCATGATCTCAGGATCCCTGACAGGGAGCCACAACAGGCCCTGTGCTCAGCAGGGAATCTGCCTGAAGTCTCCCCCTCTTCCCACACATTCTCTCTCTAATAAATAAATCTTAAAAAAAAAAGGGGGGGGGTGCCTCGGTGGCTCAGTCATTACGGGTCTGCCTTCAGCTTGCATTGTGATTCCGGGGTCCTGGGATCGAGCCCGGTGACGGGCTCCCTGCTCCGCGGGATGCCTGCTTCTCCCTCTCCTACTCCCCATACTTGTGTTTCTCTCTGGTTCTCTATCAATAAATAAAATCTTTAAAAAAAAAAAAAAAGGAACCAACTCACCTCTTATGAGCAACATGTATATCTCCTTCCTCAAACAAAATGCCATGTAAGGATTTAGAATGGAAATGTGAAAGTGGAAATTTTTCTTATTTTATAACAAGTGATAAGCAAACAACATTTAGAGTACAAAAGCTCCAAGTAAAAATGTCCCAAAACAGGGGGCTTGGGTAGCTCAGTGGGTTAAGCCTCCGCCTTCAGCTCAGGTCATGATCTCAGGGTCCTGGGATTGAGCCCCGCATCAGGCTCTCTGCTCAGTGGGGAGCCTGCTTCCCCCTCCCCCTTTGCCTGCCTCTCTGCCTACATCTCTGTGTCAAATAAATAAAATCTTTTTTTTAAAATGTCCTAAAACAGGGACGCCTGGGTGGCTCAGTTGGTTGAGCGGCTGCCTTCGGCTCAGGTCATGATCCCAGCGTCCTGGAATCGAGTCCCACAGGGAGCCTGCTTCTCCCTCTGCCTCTGCCTACCACTCTGTCTGCCTGTGCTCGCTCTCTAACAAATAAATAAATAAATAATCTTAAAAAAAAAAAGTCCTAAAACAGACTCTAATATAGGAATTTAATATGTAATAAAAGTAGTACCACAGGGTTGCCTGGGTGGTCCAGTTAGTTAAGCATCTGACTCAACTGCTGTTTGCCTTCAGCTCAGGTCATGATCTCAGGGTCGTGAAACTGAGCCCCATGACAGGCACCCCACTCAGCAGGGGGTCTGCTTGAGATTCTCGCCCTCTGCACCTCCCACTCATGAGCTCCCTCTCTAAAAATTATATAAATCTTTTTTAAAAGGTGGGGGGCTCCCCACACCTGGGTGGCTCAGTCGATTGGGCATCTGCTTTCGGCTCAGGTCATGATCCCAGGGTCCTGGCATCAAGCCGCACACTGGGGTCCCCACTAGGCAGGTAGTCTGCTTTTGCTTCTCCCTCTGCCCCTCTCCCTGCTCATGTGCGCTTTCTCTCAAATAAATTAAATCTTAAAAAAAAAAAAGTACCACAAATCAACAGAGAGAAAAATGACTGGCCACAGTGTTGCAGAAAATTTAGTTAACTCCTTAGGGGGGAAAAAATGAGTTCTCTTCAGCAAGAGGAAGAGTTTTCAATAATAGAAATCATACACACACCAAACTATCCTCTGGGAATCAAAACCACCACAAAACAAACAAACAAACAAACAAAAAACCTAGGGCAAATTATTTGCAATAAAGGAGAGATAAACTAAAAAGTAATATTTTAAAAATTCTTTCAAATTAGTAAGAAAGAAGTTTGTCAATATGAAAAAACAAGAGAATCAGGAAAAGCACATTAACTTCATTAATATAAAAAAATGCACATTAAAACAATGATGTATCACTTTTCACCTATTCAAATGGTAAAAATTTAAACTATATTACCCATTGCAGGTAAATGTTTGACATTTTCCTACACTGCTTCAGAGTATTCTCCTACATTGCAGATTGGCAAAAATACATGTCAATATTCTTTAAAATAAAATAGTTATATAATTTAATTCAGTATTCTACCATCAACTGTCAATCTCCTAAAGAAATAACCAGGGATGTGACAAAGATTTATAAGAATCTTCATCAACAGCATTTTTAAGAAAAAAATTAGGAATGACAAGGTCCAAACACAAAGGATCAGTAAAATAAGTCATGGCTCATCTATACAACAGAATGTTAAAAAGTCATTGTTTTGGGACGCCTGCCTTCGGCTGAGGTCATGATCCCAGCGTCCGGGGATCAAGTCCTACATCGGGCTCCTTGCTCGGCAGGGAGCCTGCTTCTCCCTCTGCCTCTGCCTGCTACTCTGTCTGCCTGTGCTCACTCCTGCGCGTGCTCTCTCTGACAAAAATTAATTAATTAATTAAAAACTTTAAAAAAAAGTCATTGTTTTTAAGGCTATTTAACAACATGGAAAAATAACGTAAGTGAAACAATACTAAGTAAAAATACACTGAATGCTTCTACCAATGACATCAATGCTCAGTTAAGGAATGTAAAATTCAAACAGTTGCCTCCCCTGCTCCCAGAATGCCCTCTCTGCTCCAGGCCACCCTCCACCCTTGCTTCTGAAGGCCTTCTCTGCTGCTCTAATCTACTCCCAATCCATTGCCCTCCTTTTGTTGTTGCTGGGTCTCCACACTATAGACAGTTCTCTAAAGATCAGTCCCAGAGATAGAAGACACTTATATATAATGTCTTTTCTCTCTCAAAGGTCAACTTTTGCCCCCAATACCCAGAATCCTCTTCTGTGGGATCAACAACTCTCTCAGGATGTCCAGCTCCCTACCTCCATCTCAAAAAGCTTCTCTTCTTTCCTGCTAATAATGGACACTTAGTGAATGATTGAGTAAATGATCTAACAGTATACATCTAATTCTCATAAAAGAAATAAAGTTTAACTCCAGAAGATGAATTTATGGGATGCTTTTATTTTCTTCCTGTTATTCTGCTCCCTCCATATTCCCTACAATAAATGGACACCACGTATACTTTCTTAATAATGAGAGAATAAAAAATGGAAATGTACTTTCTCCTCTACTTTCACTGGCTCCTAGGTCCAGATTAGAGATACTCATTCTTGACCAGGTGTAACAAAAGAAATTCAAGTTTATGATTTCCATATATCTTGGAAAACATTTAGGACTTACAGTAAGTTCAGCCTTAATTAACAAGTAGCCTCTGGCCACTAAATAGCAATTCTCTTTCCTGGAATTAAAGATTAATGCGCTAATTAAATTAAAACATGTCCCCAAATCAGACAGCCATCTAGTCTGCCATCTCTCAGCAAATTGCAGATGAACTCACAATACAAATCTGGCCAGAGGGCTTAAAATACGATTTCACAAAGTTGGCTCTGTTTTTCCTCTTCTCACAAATGGCCGGCTTGATGCATAGCATGTTTAGCTACAAAAACCTCTGCTGACTCTCCCTGTAACATTTTCATGGCTCGCCAGTAGATCTGTCCGCAGTTCTCAGGTCTACCAAGGTTCAATTCTTCCTTGATGTAATCCATCCAAAGATCTTTAAAGGAACAAAGAAAAGTTACTGTAAACATACAATTAGATCATTGACAAGGCTTTATTATATAAATGTCACTAGTTAATATTGATTCAGTATAAGATTTCTAAAAAACTTAACTTATTGCTATTATTTCCCTAAGAGCCTTGTGTGAACAATACCTCTCTTAGCTTCTTCCTTTTTTTTCTCTCAGCTTCTTTACACTAAGGTGTATCAAACTTTTTTTTAAATGGAAAGCTTCACTTTAAATCATGACAGTCTACGTATTTCAAAAACCAAAAATATTAAATATTTTAGAGGGAAGATTTCGCTGAGTCTCTTTGAAGGTGAAACCGAGTTTCAATGCATTCACTGTAACTTTGTTACCAATGCCTAATAAAACCTGCCTCGTTTATTAAAAACGCCATTTTCATTAATTTAATCAGAAGGTCTGCTAAAACTTTGTAAAAGCTAACATATTTTTTTAACCTAAGTTTAACTACTAGACATTGTTTTTGAGTTTGTAAGTAAACAGATTTTATATAACATACCTAATACCCAGAAATGTGTTTCACAAGTCCTATAAAAATAGGGCAGTATGGCAACAGCCAATGACAACTATGTCAATTAGCATCCCACTACCCCTTCTATCACTCCCACTTTTACTCTGACCTATATTAAGCTTTCCCTTGCAAGTATCACATGTTTTTTAAAGGACCAAACCAAGCAAATTGTTCTCTACTCCAGAGTTCTTAATAGAAGACCCATGAACTCTTGACCTTGTGACCCTGAAATTATAAGCCAAATTACGTCTACAGTATTTATGCACAAAGTAAGGGAGGAGGCAGGGCAAGGATCCAAGTTTTATTCTCAAAGAGGGTTAAGGACTGCTCTAATCATACTGATGATTAAGGCTAGAAAGAGTTAAGGACTGTTCTAAGCATACTGATGGGTTATACACCAGACCTGGAAACAGATGTGTCTATAACTGAAGTTTACTTACCAGAATCTACAGATCCAAACTCTCTCAAAGCCCTCTCATAATATTCTCTTAAGTTCGTCATCTTGCAGGATTCCTAACAAAAGTAAAACGACAATCTTGCCTCAAAAGCCTAATCCATAATGTCATAAACTCCTTTCAACCACACTGTTAAAACACCTACCACCTATTAGGTATCTGAAGGGGAGAAGCCTCAGGGTTTAGGACTAACACACCTCTCACCTTATCCAGAGGAAAGTCAAAGGCAGCAGTCACCAGAGTGAAGTCAATGTCAAACAGTGACAGAGCACTCTGCTCTGGCAGCATGGAAAAAAGCCTAATTGATTCTCAGCTGGGGGAACATGGGCAGCTTCACAGGAAAATACATCTGAAAGCCCTAAAGGAAGACTAGGATTTAAATAAATAAATGGAGAAGGTTTACTCCTTGTGGCTAAGGATTTCTTTTGTGTGTCTGGGCCCCAGCACATATTAGCTATGTGCACCTTCAAACTTTTTATATGAAGGTGAAGCATATATAAATACTAATTATATAACAACCTTCCCCAAGTTTTTAACCCTTGTTAAAAGTTAAACCCTTGTTAAAAGACCTTAAAAGTTTCCTCACCCATAAAACAAGGATAATGATATCTCTTACAGCAACTACAAAGATTCAATTAAAATGCTGGCTAATTATGCACCTACCAGAGTAGCTGATACTAACTTTACAGACAATAAATGTTCATTATTTACCTCCATCTCCATTTAAATGTATTCTCTTTTGTTTCTTTTTCAAAGGAGAGTAAAATCTACAGTTTAAAAATATTCTTATACAGGGGCGCCTGGGTGGCTCAGCGGGTTAAAGCCGCTGCCTTCGGCTCAGGTTATGATCCCAGGGTCGTGGGATCGAGCCCCGCATCGGGCTCTCTGCTCCGCGGACAGCCTGCTTCCTCCTCTCTCTCTCTGCCTCTCTGCCTACTTGTGATCTCTGTCTGTCAAATAAATAAAAAAATCTTTAAAAAAAAATAAATAAAAATAAAAAATAAAATAAAAATATTCTTATACAGAGAGGCCTAGGTGGCTCAGTCATTAAGTGGTATGACTTACACTCAAGTCATGATCCCAGAGTCCTGGGACTGAGCCCCACATGGGGCTCCCTGCTCAGTGGGAAGCCTGCTTCTCCCTCTCCCACCCCCCCTGCTTGTGCTCCCTCTCTTGCTGTGTCTCTCATTGTCTGAGATAAAATCATAAAAAAATTAAAATTTAAAAAAATGCCCTTGTCCAGTCAAGTAACTTATTTCTCATTCAAATTTCTCTTCCCTAAGGCTGTCATACTATAATACACATGCATGAAGAACAGAATCACACTTTGTTTTTTAAGATTTTATTCATTTATTTGACAGAGAGAGCAAGATCACAAGTTGACAGAGACAGGGAAACAGGCTCCCCGCCCAGCAGAGAGCCCGATGCGGGGCTCGATCCCAGGACCCCGAAATCACCACCTGAGCCAAAGGCAGAGGCTTAACCAAATCACTGAGCCACCCAGGTGCCCCAGAATCACACTTTGTTAAGGGCTCAGAACATCCTTTCTATGCAGTACCCCCTCCTGGCCTTGTAACCCACACACCCCTGAAACAGGTATTATAAACTTCTCGATGGAGGGCAATGCCAAGGTTGAGAACTGCCCAAGACATATATCTATTATGTTATTAATCCAAAGCCTGGTTATTAATTATTTTGTTATATTACCTCCTGCACTATAAGGACAAGAACAGATAAATGACCCACACAATGATTAAAACTATAAAAGAGTTTGACCTTGTAAGTAATTTTTCAAAATTCAAGTAAAAATAACAAACACCAATCAAAATACCCAAATAAAGGAGAAAAAGCAAAATTGCAGATTTAGAAAGGGTGTGAGGAAATAAATATACTGATATACTTGCTGATTATTGCTCTGAAGTAGTACACTTCTTTTGAAGGACCATCTTACAATATATAAAGAACCATAAAAAGAACTTTCTCTCCAGTCAAACGAATTTATCTTAAGAATTCCAAGGAAGAAAAAAATTGCTATATAAACAAAATGCTTACAGCACTCTTGTTTCCAGTATCAAAAATCTGGAAACAATCTATACATAATGGACTAGTTATGAAAACTGTGGATTTAAGATTAACACCATAACCATTCAAGAAGACAACTGTGGAAAAACACAGAAACGTGTTCACAAATTAACATTAAGTAAAAAAAAGAACTTCCACATGGCACATAAACCAGAAATAAAACTTGTGTGTATACTTGTAAACAAAAAAAAAAATAAACAATAAAGATTTAATTAAATATGGTTGGCTGTGTTATTGTGGGATGGGATTACAGATACCTTTGGATTTTCGTATATTATTTTTTATGCTTTGTCCTTTTTTTTTTTTTTTTCCCTGAGAGGAACAGAGAGATGGAGAGACAGAGAGGGGAGAGAGGGAAAGAATCTTAAGCAGGCTCCACACTCAGCACTCAGTCTCACAACTCTGAGATCATAACCTGAGCTGACATCAAGAGTCAGACTGAGCCACCCAAGTGCCCCTCATGTATTATTTTTTAAACAGAGACCTTCCTGTATTTTCTCTCACTCACAAATTCAGATTAAAAACACCAGAAACATGGGTCACCTGAGTGGCTCAGTTGGATGAGTGTCCAACTCTTGGTTTCGGCTCAAGTCATGATCTCATGGGTTGTGAGATCAAGCCCTGCATCCGGCTCTACTACGCTCAGCAGGGAGTCTGTTTGGGCATTCTCTCCCTCTTGCCCTCCCCGAAACTCATGCACATACTTATTCTCTCTCTCTCTCTAAAATAAACAAATAAATCTTACAAAAAACAAAAACAAAAAAACCACACCAGAAACAGTTACTCCCTACCCTCTACCTTACATAACCCAATACAGAGGACAAACAGCGCTCCCGAGGCAGAAAACCAGCACCTTGCCTCACCTGGCAGGGAAAGTTTCCTCTATGAGGTGACATCTGAGTATTCTATTTTCCAGATACGGACTTTCTCTTCTTTGCTTGACTACCACTCCTTAACCATCTCTATGAAAAGTGGTTAGATGAAGGGACTAGAAATTTATACTACATATAATGAGAGCTTTTTAAATGACAAAAATACTACCATATAGGAGAGGAACCACTAATTCAATCTCCCAGACAAGAAATGCACAGACAGAATACTTACTTGCTCCTTTTCAAACTGGATTATTTTCCTGAAAAAATCAACTGAAAACGGACGGCTTTCCTGTAAACTAAAAAGAAGAAAACTGTTATCTTCCACAGAGACAGAAAGCTTCTTACATCCCAGGAATCTAAATCCCCAGGCCAGCGCCTCCATAACGCATGGTTTAATAAAGACCTGGCCACAGGGGCACCTGGGTGGCTCAGTGGGTTAAAGCCGCTGCCTTCGGCTCAGGTCATGATCCCAGGGTCGTGGGATCGAGCCCCGCATCGGGCTCTCTGCTCTGCAGACAGCCTGCTTCCTCCTCTCTCTCTGCCTCTCTGCCTACTTGTGATTTCTATCAAATAAATAATTAAAATCTTTAAAAAAAAAAAAAAGACCTGGCCACAAGGCAACGCAAGGACTGGACTTGGCCACCAGTCACTCTCAACATCCAGAGACTTACTCTTACCCCCACAGACCTCTTTCCAATCCAGTTTTCTTCCTGTTCTCTCTTCCTCACTTTTAAGTTTGAAATTCCCTCTGCTACATCTCAAGGTCCTTCTGAAGGAGACCAGGAATTCCACTTCTAAGAATATATTCTGAGGAAGTAATTTCTAATACGAATAAATAATATTTGTGCAGAAATGATCACCAAAGCAGTATTACTATGACCATCTAAATAATGGCACATCCACAGAGCGGCATACCACACAGCCATTTCTAATGAATGACATGTGTGAAGAATGGTTACTGACAGCAAAAAGGCCAATGCAATGTTCACCAACAAAAGCAGTATACAAAATGTGATTATAGTATAATCTCAAATATGTGGAAACAAAGTTTTTAAATGGTACACAAAGCATGTGTTTCCCCCTGATTATAATGAGTTAATAATAGTTATTATTATAGTTAATAGTTATTTTTTTTAATATTCCACCAATGGGTATAAACTGCTTTTACTGTTCAAAAAAAGATTTTTTGAAAAAATCTCTTGAATTACTTCCTCAGATACTATTTGCCATACATATAATCTGGGTATGGGGAGCTGAGTATGCGGTGGAAAGACAGGTAATGGTGATGAAAGTTTGTGAGCACCTTTTAAACACAGCTCTGGCCTTTTTGTAGCCACCACTTCGGTAAGCCCAATCCAAGTACTTATCCTTGAGAGTGACTGAGTCAGCACCTTTGACAGCTAGGAGAGCTTTCTACAATTAAAAAGAAAAAAAAAAAAAAAA
>RCUC01012649.1:0-22217 GCA_003697995.1 Taxidea taxus jeffersonii
TTTTTTTTTTTTGGCAAACCCTTTTCACAGGTTTTAAACAAAAATGGGATGGTTGAGTTTTCTGTGACAAGTAATGAGACCATCACCGTTTCCCCAGAATACGTTGGCTCTAGATTACTGTTGAAGTTAAAGGAAATGGCGGAGGAATATCTTGGAATGCCAGTTGCCAATGCTGTTATTTCTGTACCAGCAGAATTTGATCTAAAACAGAGAAATTCAACAATTGAAGCTGCTAACCTTGCAGGTAATATCACCCTTGCTTGAGTTATATTTTTCTCAAAATGTTCTTAGGTGGAAAATCTTCTGTATTAAGGTATATCACTTTGAAAACCACCTAACTAGGCACATAAATAAACCCAAAGTGGGTAAATTAGGTGGATTTTGATGTTTACAAACAAAAATTAAGAAAATTCTATAGCACAATGTAAGTTGCAACATACTATGACAATAGCCAGTCAGATAGGCCTCTAACAAAGGCTGAAAACATGGGTACATGTTAGGAATGAGGAATTTTTTTCTACACACTTTCTTTAATATTACAATGACTGAAATATTTTTTTTTGAAAATCTGAGGTAGAAGAGAACTCATTTGAAACCATTCATTAAATATTGAGTGCTTTGGTAAACAAAACAGATAAATCTCTGTTCTCATGGAACTTATATTCCACTGGAGGGAAACAGAAGGTCTGTATTAAAGATAAGTATATTCTGAGGTTTCCCGCTCTTAGCATTATTGATATTTTGGGCCAGATAACTCTGTGTTGTGGGCAACTGTCCTGTACATTAAGGTCAGTTAGCAGCATCCCTAGCCTCTGCTTATTAGGTGCTAGCATCCCTTTCCTCTCCAAGTAGTGACAACCTTTTGTCTTCAAACACTGTCAGATATTCCCTAAGGGGCAGAATTGCCCCTGGTTGAAAATCCTGTTAGAAAGTGTATCAAAGTAACATGCTATGGAAGAAAAAAAAGAACAGAACAGGAAGAGGATTGCTGCTGGTGATCAGGAAGTGGGGGAACTTGCAGGTTTTAGAGTGGTCGGGTAGGCCTCATTGAGAAAATAATGTTTAAGCATATTTGAAGGAGACAAGGTTGTTAGCCAAGCTGATGTATGCATAGGGGAAGGATGTTGCAGCAGGGAGAACAATCAGTGTTCCCAGTCCCAGTAAACTGGGAATTTGCTAGTGCTTATGAAGATGGGAAGTGGGTCAGTATGACCAGAGTGGAGTGAGCGATGAAGTCAGAGAGTTAAGGAAAAGGTATGAAATGTTTTTAAATAAATTCTTCAGAATTGGAATAGTTTTTTATGGCTCCTGATACATAAATGCCATATTACTTTCCAAACCACTCGTGACATGTGGCAGTTGGTTAAAGTAGGAAGTTTATGCAAGGAAATCTGATATTTTTTGCCTAAACTTTCACTGTTTCACATTACCTTCCAAGATCAGATGCTATATATTTCAGATTTACATTTGAGGGTCTTAAATTTTAAGTACTTTTTTAAGAGTCATTGTACCTGTTGGAACACTATATGGTCTATGGTGTGAGTGGGAGAGGTGGAGAGGAATAAATCTACATCTAAATTTTTTTTACAATCTCTTCTGCTTACTTATCTGCTTTTTTTCAAAGTCACTTTAAAAAGAAGAGCATAGTAAGTTTATTTCATTTCCACAGCAATTTATTACAGCACATAATGATTAAAGTTTTATTACTCTTATATCCCCAAGTAAAATAAAAATTAAAAGGGCTAGGATTTTTTAAATTAAATATTAAACAATACAGAACATAATGATATATTCCACTGAATCTGGGCTTTTCTTATGTTAATAGTTTTTTAAGATTTTAATGATTCCATTTAGAACAACCAATATTTATCATTCCATTTCATTATTTTTGATGGGTTTGTGACTGCCTGCATTGTTACTCAGTGGAGTCCATGTCGCATAAAACACACTAACATGGTATGAGGTTGAGTGGGAAGGAATTTTTATAATGCTGTCCTCTGATGACTTGTTCTTCTTTCCAACCAATCTTACAGGACTGAAGATCTTGAGGGTAATAAATGAACCCACAGCGGCTGCTATGGCTTATGGCCTCCACAAGGCTGAAGTCTTTCATGTCTTGGTGATAGATTTGGGCGGAGGAACTCTAGATGTGTCATTGCTAAATAAACAAGGAGGAATGTTTCTAACCCGAGCAATGTCTGGTAAGAAAAATACATGGAGACTGAAAGAGGTTCAGATAGTGCCTTCCTTATTAGTACACCTAATGTGTTGTGTTTATTTTAAAACTTTTTTCTGGGGGCACCTGGGTGGCTCAGTTGGTTAAGCTTCCAACTCTTGGTTTAGGCTCAGGACACGATATCAGGATTATGAGATCGAGCCCCGCATGCGGCTCTGCATTTGGTGTGGATCTGCTTGAGATTCTTTCCCCCCTCTGTTTTTTCCCCTTGCTTGCACATGCGCACACTCGCTCTCTCCAAAATAAATCAATAGAAATAAAAAAATAAAAATTTTTTCACTATATTTGGACTTCATTTTGGTAGTCTATATATGTAATTTTATAACAACCATTTATATATATAACAACAAAAAGTGAAGTCTTAAAAAAAAAGATGACTGTGCACCCTATCAAGCAAATAAATACATTGCCAGTTGTAGCTCACTAACCAGTAGGACTTCATGGCTGTGGTGAAGGGAACAGAAAGCAAGGAAAATCCTTTAAGTATTTACCCTAAAGATACAAATGTGATCTGAAGGGGCACATGCACCTCAATGTTTATAGCAGCAATGTCCTCAATAGCCAGACTATGGAAAGAACCTAGATGTCCATCAACAGATAAATGGATAAAGAAGATGTGGTGTATATATATATATATAATGGAATACTATGTAGCCATCAAAAGAAATGAAATCTTGCCATTTGCAGTGATGTGGATGGAACTAGTGGGTATTATACTGAGCGAAATAAGTCAGTCAGAGAAAGACAATTATTATATGATCTCCCTGATATGAGGAATTTGAGAGGCAGGGCGAGGGGTCATGGGGGTAGGGAAGGAAAAAATGAAACAAGATAGCATCGGGAGGGAGACAAACCATAAGAGACTCATAATCTCACAAAACAAACTGAAGGTTGTTGCGGGGTCAGTGGGGAGGGATAGGTTGGTTGGGTTATGGACATTGGGAGGGTATGTGCTATGGTGAGTGCTGTGAAATGTGTAAGCCTGATGATTCACAGACCTGTGCCCCTGGGGCAAATAATACTGTAAGTTAATAAAAAAAATGAAAAAAGAAAAATTTCTTCTTTAAAATGAAGAGTGATCAGTTTATTTCATTTGATAACATGTTTTACAAAATAGGTATGTTTAGAAAATCTAATAATAGTATTCTCTAGGAAATTATGGGATTTTGTATTCTAAATCTTTTAAGTTTTTGTTTTGTTTTGTTTTGTTTTTAATTTCAAGAATGGAGCCTGTTTGAAAAGTGAAGCTCTAAGTTATAGGTTGTCTAACTTTAGCATTTTTCTTTTTCCTACCTGGACTCTTTAGAACCAAGTTCAATGCCAGGGGTTTGTATTAACATTAATCTTTTGCTTTTAAATCTTTCTCTCCCTCTCTTTTTAAATTTTAGCTCTTAAGCAAGCAAAAGGATTGAAAGAAAAGGATAAAATGGCTACTGGTACTTTTTAATGATAAAGACCTTTTTTTCTCTTGAGAGTAATAACATTCAGTGTTTTTAAATTTTATTAAAAGCTAATCTTTTGTCAACTTTTATCTTCAGAAAATTATTCGATATCATTAGATATTTCCTTTTTTATTAAAAAAAAATTTTTTTAAGATTTTATTTATTTATTTGCCAGAGAGAGGGAGAGAGAGCAAGCGAGCACAGGCAGACAGAGTGGCAGGCAGAGGCAGAGGGAGAAGGAGCAAGGAGCGGAGCAAGGAGCTCGATGTGGGACTCGATCCCAGGACGCTGGGATCATGACCTGAGCCGAAGGCAGCCGCTTAACCAACTGAGCCACCCAGGCGTCCCTTATTTAAAATTTTTAACCAGATATCCACTGTTTTTAAATACTATACATTTGAGTTAAAATTATTTTACTCCAGTTATTTTAAATTAGTCTTTGTATGAATAAAATCTAAATAGTTAAGTACATTAAGCAAGAGATTTGTTATTCCTAGTTTATTGTTTTCATACATACTACACAGACATATATATATACATGTACACATACAAATGCATAAGTATAATATGTGCTTTTTTCAATTTTTAACTTAGGAAACAATAAACTTGGAGGACAGGACTTCAATCAAAGACTTCTTCAGTATTTATATAAACAGATCTATCAAACATATGGCTTTCTACCTTCTAGGAAAGAGGAAATTCACAGATTAAGACAAGCTGTGGAAATGGTCAAATTAAATCTGACTCTACATCAGTCAGCTCAGTTGTCAGTATTACTAACAGTGGAGAAAAAGGACAAGGAGCCTCAGAGTAGTGACACTGACCTGCCAAAGGACAGATTTTCTCCCACTGATGGCCACCATGTGCACAGTGTGGTTGGAGCTGGGCTTTCTGAAAGGAAAAGTGGAGAAAGTCAGGTGTTATTTGAAACAGAAATATCACGGAATCTCTTTGACACCCTTAATGAAGATCTCTTCCAGAAAATACTTGTACCCATTCAGCAAGTATTAAAAGAAGGCCACCTGGAGAAGACTGAAATTGATGAGGTGGTTTTGGTTGGGGGTTCTACTCGTATTCCTCGAATCCGCCAAGTCATTCAGGAGTTCTTTGGAAAGGATCCCAACACTTCTGTAGACCCTGACCTGGCAGTGGTGACAGGAGTGGCTATCCAAGCAGGGATTGATGGAGGGTCCTGGCCTCTCCAAGTCAGTGCTTTAGAAATTCCCAATAAGCATTTGCAAAAGACCAACTTCAACTGAATTATGGAGGGATGATTATTTGTGATTGTCTGATGAACGCTTCCTCTTTATCAGACCACCTCCTCCAATAAAGAAAAGTCTCTAAAATATCTAACAAATTTACCTGAAAGGTAGCATTTAGATACACAGAATTTTACATAACATTTGGTTTTAGGATTAAATGTGACCAGATTGAGCCTACGTGATTTTGGAGAGATCTCATTCCAACAAATACTTTTCACATGATAGAGTTGAAGTAAAACTTTTGCAGGAGCATGGGTGGTTTTGTTTTCTGGATTCTATAAGTAGGTAACCACATGCACTTAAAATGACATTCTGTAAACATTGCCTAGTGCCAATATTACGATTCCCAGTTCTTCCTAAATTGTATTAGGAGGAGCTGGTAATTGATTTACTTGGATATCACATGTAACTATTAGTTTGAACTATACTTGAAGGACAGTATTGGTGTCAGGTTTTTACATTGGCTGGGAGATAGCAGTATTAGGAATATAAGCTGCATATATAATGTTCAGTAACATTACATATTATGTAATAAATTTACTTTCACAAATTCCATTATGTGTCCTATTTACATAACCTGCATTCTTCAGATTTTTAAATTATTTATTGTATCAACTTACTTTCTTTCTAAAATAGCTACAGATTTATTCAGCTGTTTCACTACCAGACAGTAAACGTAACCAATGTGTACTCCAGTTCCTCAGTTGCCATCATCATCATTCTCTGCTTGGATTACCATGATTCTGCCTGATTAAACACAGTTGGGAATTATTTATTTCATTTTACACATGTCTTAATGTCATAATAAAGCCATCATTACTAGCTCTTCTTTGTTACCCAAGACCTTTGCAGACATTGGTAAGTACCAGTAATTAGCTACAGTATTCATGTTTTTGTTTCTTTATTTTCAGTAAGCCCTGGAGCATGTAGCTTGCATTTGAACTATCAAATCATACTTGATTCAGTTTTTACTGAGATTTTTTTCTGTATATTAGTTTTGAATGAGGAAAACATACTCACTTGTAAAATCTTTGTTGTTGTTTTCCACTATCGTTCTACAATAGTCACAGTTGGACTGTTTTTAGCCTTAAGGTTAGTATGTGATGCGAGTAGAAAAAAAAAAATTTAAACATTGAAAGTAATGTGGAGGGCAATGTGGAAAAATTGCTACAAATCAGCAGTTGTAGCAGTTTTGTTTTGATTTTGTTTGTTTCCTTTTAGAAATGCTATAGGGACCAAGAAAGAAAATGTAGCAAGTAGTTATATTTCTATGATGCCCAAAGTTGAAGGTTTCTTTTTTTTTCTTAATACATGCATGCTTCATACTAATATTCAAAGATTACACACTGGTCAACATGATTGTTAATGTAAAAAGTATGTCTGCTTTATCTGTTGTTGAATTTAAAGGTTATTCAGTTTCCAATCACTGAAAAACAGAACTAAGCAAACATTTCAGCAACATCGAACATTTCTAGCTTCTCACAGTAAAAAGCTTAATGTTAATATTTTTTGCAGATCTAAAAGAAAAATTGTAAGCAATGAGATTGCTGTTAAAACACAATTTCAATCACATGGTTTTGTGTATAGATTGTCTAGTAAGTAGATAGAAAAGTAAAAAATGTTTGTTGACATATTTTATTTTAGAACTAACAGAGAAATGCCAAAGATGAATCCATTCACTGCATTATGAAAATATTCAAGTGTTCTCTTGGACTTGATATGAATCTTTAATAGATTTTAAAATTGGAAAAGATCTTTTTGCTTAGGTCTTAAGAGAAAAGTATTCAATCTATCAAAACCTCCACATATATTATCAGCTTTAACCTAAAGCATTTTAACATTTTTTTAAAAAATCTTGACTCTCTCAAATACATGAGATAGTCCAGGAAGACCTGTTATCACTTTTTAGTGGAAACAATTTGCAAAACAGGGCAGCTAATCTCCTACTAACCTTAGAATTTAAATAATTTGATCGGGTCCAAAAAAGAGAATGGCAGTGCTAGAATTTGGGGGCAATAGTTTAGCATATTCTCTAGTATAGTTACACCTTTAAAAATACAAAGCAATGTCTATCTTCAATCATATTTTAGAGGCCTCTGTATAAATGGTCTTGAAATCAATGTAGTTTATTTATTTAAAAGATCAAAATGCATCCCAAAAGGGATCATTTATGCCTAATAATCTTGACATTTTTCGTAAAACAATACGTTTTGGCTGTACATGTAACTAGTGTTTTTTGAAGTGCATTAACTTTTTAAATATTAACTGTTGTATGAGTAGAATATGTGAATGAGTAATTTATTTTGTATCAGGAATGTCTCGGTACTATGTTTTCACTCCAACCACTGACTTAACAGATGCTACTGTGTATAACATGTACTGAAGATTATAGAGTTATTGTGCATAACAGATTGTGCCTCTTAAATTTGTGTGTATACAGGTAATTCACATTTGAATGTAAATAAATACCACTTTGCAGTTTGGTTTTTAAACTGTGTACTTTCTTTTCCATGCACGGCTAGGCCAGAGTACATTTTTGAGGTTTATGAGTGAAAAGGGAAGCACGGCCGGCTGATGCGATGCTCATGGCACGAGAGCTCTGTGGCTCTTGCCCTCTCCTCTGCATTCTGACGCTGGGCTTGCTTATGTCCTTTTCCACTTATTTTTATAATTTAGAGGTGACAGTTCCTGTATCATAGAAGCAGTAGTTCCAGAATTCTGAATACCAATTCATGACCTTTGACTGTAATGGAACAAAGACCTAACTTAATCTATAGTTAGTGAATAGTCAGTCTTACATAATAGACTACTGTAATCCTTTGGTAGATTCAGTAATATTTCACCATTTTCTAATAAAGTTTGTCTTATTCTTTGGATAAAAACTATATATACATATTTTATCTATTTAAAGAAATTAATTTGATTAATGTCTTTTCAGATGAGCCCTTAAAGATAGTAGACTTGACTTTCCAATTGTTCCTGTGATTCCTTCATAGTTTTTCTAACCAACATTGCTGAGGGACTCAAATGAGGAAATACAGTGACACTCCCGTATTTAGTTTATTTAACCAACAAAAACACAGTACCCCACTGAGATAGGCAGCCTATAGTGTAGCTTCCAATGACCCCTATTTTCTGGCATTCATCTCCTTTTGTGATCTTCCCTTGAATGTGCTCAAGATTGGATGACTCCCTGCTAATGATGGGAGGTACGTGGAGGTCAATAGATAATGGGGCCACAGTTGAAAGTCAGGTATAATCTCATGAGAGATTTAAACCAGAATAGCCCAGCTAAGTGGATTCCTGACCCAAGGAAATTATATTTTTGTGGTTTTAAGCCATTGAGTTTTGGATTAATTTGTTGTTCAGCAATAGAAATACAGTACTATGTACCAGTACTGCTCTAAATGTTTAATGATAGGGGCACCTGGGTGGCTCAGTGGGTTAAGCAACTGCTTAACCATAACCCTAGGTCATAATCCTAGGGTCCTGGGATCAAGTCCTGTGTCAGGCTCCCTGCTCAGTGGGGAGTCTGCTTCTCCCCCTCCTTCTACCCCCCTCCCCCCCCACTCTCAAATAAGCAAATAAATAAAAATCTTTAAGAAAATGTTTTAGTGATGACCAATTTAGTTTTGTTTCAGCAAACCAATGAGTAGGTACTATTATCCCCATTTTCAGATAGGGAAATTAAGGCACAGGTGTGTCAAGAAATTCCCCTAGGATTGATTATACAGCTAGTAAGTGGCACAGTCGGGATTCAAATCCAATCCAAGCTCAAATGCAGTGCTGTGCTGCTTTATCCATCACATAGTAAAATCCCATAGCACCAATTTTATTCAGTTACTTAACTATTGGATGGTATCCATAAAAGACTTCTTATTTAGCAGATGATAGTAAAATTAAAGGTTTTGATAATGCTATTTAATCCTTTATACGTCTGACTAAATCACTGGTTTTTGAGGGTACCTAGAGCAAAGAAAGTACTTGATACTACAAATGGCTGTGGTAGAAAGATAAATAAGCAAAGAAGTTCAGTGACTTGCCAATTTATGTGGGATTGTAAGAAAACGCCACAATAAAATAGGTTATTATTTTACCTATGACTCTCAAGCCCCTGATTCTATAGTTCTCAGGTTTCTGCAAGTTACTGAAAATTTTCCTGAAGTATGAAAGAAAATAAATTTGCCTTGGTAAAGCATTTATTTACTTTGTAATAGGAATTAATAGACATTAAGTAAAAAAAATAATAAAAATTGACACTGTTTGGATGTTAAAGCAGGACCAAATGCTGTTTTACACCTTACTGAATTATCATCTGGCTTCCCTAAAAGATATCCTTGTAACTTTATTAATGTATGTATATCACATAAACACACATACATTTCTCCTGTTAAAGAGTTCATCCGGGGGCACCTGGGTGGGCTCAGTGGGTTAAGCCTCTGCCTTCGGCTCGGGTCATGGTCTCAGGGTCCTGGGATCGAGCCCCACGTAGGGCTCTCTGCTCATCGGGGAGCCTGCTTCCCCTTCTCTCTCTCTCTGCCTGCCTCTTTGCCTGCTTGTGATCTCTCTCTCTCTGTCAAATAAATAAATAAAATCTTAAAAAAGAAAAAAAAAAAGAGTTCATCCGTTCACCCTAAATCGTCTAACATGGCATATATAGTATTGGAGATTAGGAATTAGATCTCAGTTAGTACTTGTAACAACTACTCTTCCTCCGTCTCCCAGTTTGCTAAACTAAAGTTATTTTGCTGAGATAAGTTCTGGTTGAAAAAGACTTCGTGGCAGAAAGTAGTTATGGCAGAATCTGCTAAATGCTAGATAGAAACATGTTGAAAAGCAGCAAGACCCACCACTTTAAAACCTGTTTCCCATCTTCCTTTGCAGCTAGGGGTGGTTAGTGATACAATTCTGACCACTGAGATGTAAGCATAAATCCCTAGATAGAAACCCCACAGGCTTTTTTTTTTAAAGTTTACACATTCGTGCTATTAAATGTCTTGTTCCTCACCATTCCTTTCTTCTTGCAATGCAGACAAAAGCAACAGGTTTTTCCAACTACCAACCGAGATGGGCTATGGATGATGTTTGAGCAAAAGATAGAAGCAGCCTGGTGGTATTATCGAACCACGCTGGCCAACTTTGTCCTCTCTACCTTCAGACTTCTTTCTACTTAAGAACAATAAACCCCACAAGGGGTGCCTGGCTGACTCAGTTGGTAGAGCATGCAACTCTTGATCTCAAGGCTATGAGTTTGGGCCCCACGTTAGGCATAGAAATTACTTAAAAAAATTAAAAATAAAAAAATAAAAGTAAACTTAGTTGTTTACCTTCTTTCTTTGTTTTCCTTCTTTTCTTCCTTCTGCTTTTAAACTTATGATCCTTAACTGCGTGGCTAAACATTTGGTCCAAGTGCCATTTGTTGGACTTCTGGTTTTGGCCAAGATGGAATAAGGAGTAACTCATTTGACTAAATAATCAAACAAAATATATGAAACAACAGGATTTTGTGCACATCATGGTCAACATTAATTCATATCCATCACCTCTGTAAATCACTGATATGGTAGTACAGGGAAAACAGATGGCTGTTCTGTAATACCTGGAGATTTTTACGCAAAGGTTGAGAACCGAGAGCCAAAAGCAAATATTCAGAGGGAATTAGTGGGGACTGAAGTGTTATCAATACGTATACCTAGTTCCTATTTATGCTCCATTGCCACTCATTCCAAATCTTTATTCCAGCCTTACTCTCTGATCACCACATTCCATTTTCTACTACACGTGTTGGCAAGAAAACAATGATCATTCGAATATAAGTATATTAATGAGTTACATTTTTTAAGCATGAATTCAAAAATCGATCCTATATCTCTTCCCTTGGTGCACACAAAGCAATGCATATGTGTTATTTTCGTTCTAAGCATTGTGGAGCAAATATTTTTCAAATTTTTCAGATTCTTTTATAAATATCACAAATATTTCTCAATGATGACCTATTTTTACATTTTACTCCTATGCCTGTCCATTTTCATTTTGTTCTTTGTGCCAGGAGATAAACACAAGATGCCTACCTTTGATCAACTATATGACTAACTCTGTGCTCAGACTGCTCAGTGTATGAATAACAAGAGGGCAACTCTGGGTACCTTGTCAGCAACCATCAAGAGAAGCCAGTCGGCCTTTTCCCAGTTCATACCCATGACCTTATTAATTTAACCACAGAGCAGCCACATGAATTACCTAAATATTCTTCATCTCCATAAGCACATTTAGAGAAATGTAGTTTACAGTAGAGCTGTAAGTCTTGATTTCCGTATATTGCAGATGGCCTACTCGCTTGCAAAATGACAGCTAGCAGAATATGAATCAGGAAAGCTAGAAGGAACTAGATCTGTCCTGATTTCTCCCTTCTCAAGTGACATAATATAATAACCCAACAAAAACAGGATATCATATTGTGTAGCATGGGGGACTGTATCTTCTTTTAATCTCCAGTTATCCCAAGTTGCTGTGTATAGAATAGACTTTCATAAACATTGGCTTGACTTTGCCCTTTTTATTTACTTAACGTGTGTTCCATGATATGGCTTTGTAAATATGAGACTACAACCCCAAGGAGCTGTGACTGTTGATATTTAAATAATAGCTAACATGTTATTGAGTGTTTTCTAATGCCAGACACTGTCCTATGTGTTACATGTTATGTGATTTCATTTCCAAAAACTTTAGGAAGTAGATAAAATTGTTAGTCCCAAGTAAGCCCAGAGAAGTAAGTTAACTTGCCCCAGCTGACCCAACTGGAAGGTGGTGGGAGTGGGATTTAACTCAGGCATTCTGTCCCAAGATCCTGAAATCTTTTTAACTACTCACAATGTTCTTATTTTATTTTCTTTGGTTATTTTTCCTAAAAGGAAATATTAAAATACAGCATTATGTCTTCTTTTTGAAAAATATTTTATTTTTTAATAAGAGAGAACAAGTAGAGGGAGCAGCAGAAGGAGAGGGAGAAGCAGGCTTTCCACTGAGCAGGGAGCCCAATGCAGAGCTCAATCCCACGCCCCTGGGATCATGACCCGAGCCAAAGGCAGATGCTTAACGGACTGAGCCACCAAGATGCCCCAGCATATGTCTTCTTAATACTGTTTGGTATCAAAGCTATGTTTAAAAGTATATGAAATTGCCATTATTAAACCATTTTGACCTACAAAATGGCCATTTCATATGGTTCAAACTAATGATATAATTGTAAAAGCAGCCTGCCCCCAAATTTTAATTTCATTTGCTATGCTTACAAAGCTATTAGTTTAAAATCTTTCTCCCCCACTTTCAACCACCAGACTCTCTAACTAGCGCTCCCAAGAATGAGACATTTAATTGGAACTGGAAAAGACATCAATTTTCTCATCATGTAGCTCTGGATTCCACATATTGGCCAATTTCCCCTTGTAATCTTGTTTTTGACAAAATGGGGTAGATAATAATACCTTTCTTATATTCTTTTTTTTAAAGACCTTTCTTATATTCTTTAGTGAAGACTGAAGTAATAAAAGGTCTCAATGCCTTACACATTACGTGGCATATGGTATGGTTTCAATAATAAATATCCTCATTATCCTTTAAAGAATTCAACTTAATCTTGCTTAGGATTTTCCTTCTACCAGCTAAGGTAAATATTTCCACATATTGAAATTACAATCATTACTTTCTTAATATATTTTATAGTTAAAATCTTTAAACAAATCAATCATTGAATAAAGGTGTTTTTTTAAATAAAATTCAAATTACCTCTCTGTAATCCAGTCATACTGAGAACCCTGCTCTCTGCTTGCAGTGTTCTTCAGTGATTGAATAATCTTGGTGCACATAACTGAAATGAAAATGTAATATTAATTTCTTAAAATATGGCAAAATTATCTTTGAGTACTTTGGGCTTAGTCTTTGTTTTTGTTTTTATTTAAATTCCAGTTAGTTAACATATAGTGTAATACTGGTTTCAGGAGAAGAATTTAATGATTCTATCACTTATATATAACATTTTTAAAAATATTTTTTATTATTTATTTGACAGATGGAGATCACAAGTAGGCAGAGAAGCAGGCAGAGAGAGAAGAGGAAGCAGGCGTCCCTGCTGAACAGAGAGCCTGATGCGGGGCTCCATCCCAGGACCCTGGGATCATGACCTGAGCCGAAGGCAGAGGCTTTAACCCACTGAGCCACCCAGGCGCCCTATATATAACATCTTTTATATTTATTTTATTTTTACTTTCTTTTTCTCGTAAGTACTATATATTTTACATATATCTGTACATGTTATACATGTTATACATATTTTGTTACACATATATCTGTATATGTATATGTAAAACTGCAAATATCTTAAATATACAGCTTGATGAATTTTCACGAACTGAACCATTACTCAGGCCCAGATCGAGAAACAGAACTTAACCGTTATCCCAGAAGCCCATCTTGTGTACCCCTTAAATCTTTACCCCTCTCTCCTTACCAAGAATAGCCAGTATCCTGACTTCTAATAGTACTTAGACTAGTTTTCCTTTTTAAAAACTTTTGTATAGGGATGCCTGCCTGGGTGGCTCAGTTGGTTAAGCAGCTGCCTTCGTCTCAGGTCATGATCCCAGCATCCTGGGATCAAGTCCCACATCGGGCTCCTTGCTTGGCAGGGAGCCTGCTTCTCCCTCTGCCTCTGCCTGCCACTCTGTCTGCCTGTGCTCGCTCTCTCTAACAAATAAATAAATAAAATCTTAAAAAAAAAACCAACTTTTGTATAAACAGAATTACAGAATCACATACTAATATTCTTTTATCGTTGGCCTCTTTAACCCAACATACTTGTGAGATTCATCCCTGCTGCTGTCTGTCGCTGTGCGCTCATTCTCATAGCGGTATAGAGTTCCACTGTGTGACTCCACCATAATTTATCCAGGCTACTGCTGATTTCCCATTAGATTTTTTTTTTAAATTACAGAGGGTTTAAAAAATAATAAAAAGTAATAAATTATGGGGGGTCTCTGGTTGATTTACTATAGGTGCAAAGAGCTAAAACAAAATATTTTACAAAGAAATATCTAGATCCCTTTTTTCAAATTAAAGTATACTTAACCTGCAGTGTAATATTAATTTCAAGTCTACAGTAAAATCATTCAATAACGTGCTATACGACTCAGGGCTCAACAAAGTAAGTGTACTCTTAATCCCCTTCACCTATTTTAGCCATCCCCCCACCCATCTTCCCTCTGGCAACCACCAGTTTGTTTTCGCTATTGGAGTCTGGGGTTTTTTTGTTTGTTTTTTTAAATTTCTCTTTTCATCTTTGTTTTATTTTTCACTTCTACATATGAGTGAAATCATATAGTTCTAGTCCTTCTCTGACTTCTTTCACTTAGCATTATACTCTCTACATCCAACCATGTTGTTGAAGAGTCTCATTTTTTTTATGGCTAGGTGATATTCCACTATATAGATTTTCTTCTTCTTTTATTTGTTTCTAAAGATTTTATTTATTTGACAGACAAAGATCACAAGTAGGCAGAGATACAGGCAGAGAATGGAGGGGGAAGCAGGCTTTCTGCTCAGCAGAGAGCCCGATGCAGGGCTCAATCCCAGGACCCTGGGATCAACGACCTGAGCCGAAGGCAGAGGCTTTAACCCACTGAGCCACCCAGGCGCCCAGGTGCCCCTCATTATATAGATTTTCTTTATCCATTCATCTATCAATGGACACTTGAGTTGCTTCTATATCTAGGCTATTGATAATGAAAACACTGGAAGAATATATGCTACAATAAACAGCGCATATATCTTTTCAAATTAGCATTTTTCAGTTTTGGCGGGTAAATACTTAGTAGTGTAATTATGGGATGCTATGGTAATTCTATTTTTATAATTTTTCAAGGAAACTCCATTCTGTTTCCCACAGTGGCTGTACCAATTTGCATTCCCACCAACAGTGTGTAAGGTTCCTTTTTCTCCACATGCTTGCCAACACTCATTATTTCCTGTCTTTTTGATGTTAACCATTCTGACAGCTGTGAGGTGATATCACACTGCAGTTGTGATGAAATGCAGTTGCATTTCCCTGATGATGAGTGATGTTGAGCCTCTTTTCATGTGTCTGTTGGTCACGTCTAGGTCCTTTTCGGGAAAATGTCTATTTAGATCCTCTGCTCCTTTTTAATTGGATTACTTGATTTGAGTGTTGAGTTATAAAAGTTCTTTATATATTTTGGATATTAATTCTTATGAGATATATCACTTACAAATATCTTCTCCCATTCGGTAGGTTGCTTTGTCTACTCATTGATGGTTTCCTTCACTGTGCAGAGGCTTTTTATTTTGGTACAGTCCCAATAGTTCATTTTTGCTTTTGTTTCCCTGAGGAGACATATCCAGGAAAATACTGATAGGCCAGTGTTAACAAAATGGCTCTCTTTTCTTCCAGGAGTTTTATGGTTTCAGGCCTCTCCTTTAGATCTTTTTAAAAATCCATTTAGAGTTTATTTTGTGCATAGTGTAAGAAAGTGGTCCAGTTTCATTCTTTTGTAGGTAGCTGTCTGATTTTCCCAGCACCACTTTCTGGGAGTCTAGATCTCTTTCTTAATTGAATTCAACAGATATTTATTCATTGTTCACTGAGTACAAAACATACTGATGGGCACTTCAGGCATTGTAAAGAAAGGATAACACTTCGAGTGGCTTACATTCTAATGGGGGGAGGTTTTAGATAATGTAGTGTTTTATAATTTAAGGCAACTTTTCATAAATACCTGTAGGGAGTGAAGCTAGGTTGTACATGGTTGTGCACAGAAGGAGAAAAGGTAAATAAAAGAAATAGTTGATAGGTCTTCAAGAACATGTTAAAATATTTTATTAAAATCAACTTAGAAGGAAAATACCATTAAAATTTGAATACTTCAAATCTGAAGGGCAATTCAAGAGTATTGCTTCTATTACAAGAAAACTACTAAGTTAAAAGGTCTTTCAAAACATGATTAGTATTATAAGAAAACAATCTTCTTGTGAATGTATACTATCTGATTCCGAAGTCACTGAGGTTAATCCAGCCAAAAAAATAATGTTGCAAAGAAAGTACTGTTTTTACTCAAAATCAATAGTAAGAAATATTATAAAATATTATTTTAAAATAAAGTACACCTTAAAATACAGTTAATATATAATTACTATTCCCAAAAAGTGACTGAATAACTCCTAATATTTTTTCTGTGATTCCCCCATCATTTTATACACTGTACAGGAGCTCAACATATATCACATCTGTCTATAAAGACCTGTATTATATTACTTGAAAATGCCAAGTTATTAATTATTCAAACATTGCTCGGGTACTAACTAGATGAAAATGACTATGCTAGAAACCCAACATATAAAGATGACTGACATTGGGTACTTGCCTTCAAGTAGCTTTAGTGGGAAGACAGACTAAAATAATTAAAATAGAGTATGGTCCCTGCCATGACACCGGCAGGTACACAGGGGTTGGTGAGACTACAGAAAGGGACAGCTAGATCAGAGAGCAGGGAGGAAATCAAGGGACACTTCACAGAGAAGGTGACTCCTGAATGAAGTCAGAGACTTAAAGGATATGTGGCATGTTATACTTTGGGCAGTGTGGAGAAAGCAGACATTCCAGAGGGCATGAGTGGAAGAGAAAAGGTTGGGTGCATCCCAGGATAGCTGGAACGCTGATGCTTTTTGGTATTTATGCCAACATGTAGCCAGGGGCCTGCCTTTGTGCAGTTCTCCCCATTGCTATTTTTAAAAATGCTAATCTATTTTGTATTCAGTATAATCAATCTATAGCTAAAAGTATTTATTATTTTGTCACTGAGTCCTGTGTTATTCCAGCTTCTGTTAGCATTTCAAAGAAAAGTCCTTTCTGGCATATCAAATTCTGTGGTGTTTCAAATTCTGTAATCCTTCCAGAGTCTAGAACAAGTACCCTGCAATGTGAAAAGAATCCAGTTAGGTAATTTCAGTCAGTTTCCTGGTTTACCTCTTTTTTCTTTCTTGCTAATGTAAAATGTAGTTTACTGTGTGAGTTATGTCACTATCAAATATGGGTACTACTGAACTCAAGAAGTATATCCACTTTTCAAAATACTCTTTTGGCATGAACGTATTCTTTTAATTGTTTGAAAAATATGTTTCCTACTCTTAAGGAAAATTTTGTATCTCTCAGCATGGACACAATCCTTTATGAGTGGCAGTTGGTATGTTCGGTATATTCAGTGGCTAACTCTGCAGAGATATGTAGATATGTTTTATTTCTGAAAACAAGTAAAGCGTACCTATCTGAATCAATGATAGAGTGCAGTCTATGAGCAATCGTTAGGATGGTACAGTCAGAGAACTCTTTCCTGATCGTGGTCTGCACCAAGGTATCAGTCTCAAAATCAATGGAGGCTGTTGCCTCATCCAAAATGAGGATTTTTGTTTTTCGAAGCAAAGCACGAGCAAGACAGACAAGCTGCCTTTGTCCAACGCTGTTAAAAAAAAAAAAAGAAAAAAGGTAGTAAAATAATTTTGACAGTGGACTTCATGGTTACGTACTTTCTGTTCTAAAATTCCAATTATATCACTACTCCCTCTCTTTCTCAGCCACACATTCATTCATTCTTTTATTCAAGAAATACTTGTTTTGTCAAAAGAGACAAAAATCTCTACGTGGAGTTTACATTCTCGTGAGAGGACAGAAACAAAATAAACATGATACATGAATAAAATGCACAGTAAGAAGAATTCAAGCACACAGAAGGGGAGGTATAGAGTGTGGGCCTGGGGGAGACACGTTAAATGGGCCTGCCAGAGAAACCCTCACTGGACTAAAGTCACTGCCTTTTAATTCAAGACCCTTATGAAGGGGAGAGTGAACCATGCAGATTTCCAGTGGAAACTTGTTCTTGGGAAAGGGAACAGCAGATGCAAAATCCCTGAGGCAGGCAAGAGCTGGCCTGGCATATTTATGGAACAGCAAAGAAGTCCATGTGGCAGAAAGAGTGAGGCAGGGAGAGCATCAGAGAGACTGAGTCATGCAGTGCAGGGCTTGAGCTCACTTTCTGTAGGTCTCTCTGATCATGTGAAAGGAGCTGTCATGGGGTATCTAACAACTACAAAAGAAAAAGGAGCCCCTAACAACAGTTTTAAGGAAGAAAGCTATTCAAATAGGAGTCTTTACAAAAGAGGAGTCAACTAAATAGTTACTTTTCATACCAGATCATTCCTTTTTCCCCCTTTCTTTCCTTCACCAGTGGTTTGCCAGCCAGTGGTTACCATTATACTCCTTGAGCAATCGTGTGCTTTGATCAGACCAAAGGCGATCCTTGGTGACTCACTAGTGACTTCCCTTTGACGCTAACTCAAAGTTTCTAGGGAGCCTTGGAATGTGTAAGTTGGCCAAGCTTTGTTCTTAGCAGCTTACCTGAGGTTTTCACCTCCCTCTGAAATCTCATGCAGCAGCTTCTTGGGAAGGGACTGCACAAAGTCTTTCAAGTGACACAGTTCCAGCACCTCCCACAGGTCACTATCAGAATACTTCTCTAGGGGATCCAGGTTCATTTGAAGGGTACCAGAAAATAAAACAGGATCCTAGAGAATAAAATCGTCATCAGTAATCTTACTTTCACATGAGGCACAAGAACATTAAAAAAAAAAAATCAGATTCAGAAAGTAAAGAAAAAACAAAATGATCAAACCTAAATAGTTATAAAATTCATTTTATATTGAAAATAAAAGCAGAAGAGAATCAGGATAAGCTGTAAATGAGATTAAATCATTATAAATTTCATCATCTTTCTCCTTCTCACTAACAATGTCAACATCAGCCACAATAATAATGATGATGATGATAGCTGCCATTTAGTCAGAGATATAGAATAAACGCAAACTACAGTATGGGTATAATATTATCAATCAGCATAGCAACTCAAAAAGATAGAAGTCATTATCCCCATTTCACAGAGACTGAGCTGGAGGGTCCAAAGAGCTCTTGTTGAAAGCCACACAGATGGTGAGTGGTTGAGCAGAATTTGAACAGGGCAAGTCATGCTCTTTCCAATATACCAACATGCCTGGTGAAACTGTGTTTTACTACCCTGTATTTACTTATAAGAAAGGAATGACTAATATCTCTTTTCTTCATTAAATTTTTTTCTCTGCCTGAATACCCTTCAAATTTGCTTTTGAAGTAAATTCATGAATATGAGTAAATTCATGTCTAAACAATATGAAAAAGAGATTATATTTTAAGGTTTTTATTAGAAGGTAACCTACAAAGACATCCCATAAATACTCAGCTTAAATCTCTCAAACTCAACTGAATAACTCATCTTTGTAGATGCATGTTCTTGAGCCAATTTGCGTATTTGTTAATGATCAAGTTCCTTTGATGCCACACACAAATCAAAGGACTTAAAAACTGGTCTAACTGAAATATTATTCTTTTCATCTTTTTAAATGTTTTTAAACTTCAAATCAAAGAAGCAAAATTTTACACTCACTCTACCAATTAGGCAAAAGCCTCAGTGATTTTTTTTAAGATTTAAAAAAAAAATTATTTATTTGACAGACAGAGATCACAAGTAGGCAGAGAGAGCCAGAGAGAGAGGGGGAAGCAGGCTCCCTGCTGAGCAGAGAACCCAATACGGGACTTGATCCCAGGAATCTCGGATCATGACCTGAGCCTGATCATGACCAGAGGCTTAAACCCACTGAGTCACTTAGGCAACCCAGTAATTTTTTTTCTTCCAAAAAATAGCAATGCACTTCAGTCTGATCTCTTCATTCAAATTTTATTATTTGCACTTACTATTATGAAGGAAACTTGTAAAGCTAACATACCAGTTTTTCAAAGGGATAAATGCTTTTAGGAAAAATATTTTAGAGTAAGAGTGTTTAATAGGATTCAGTTATGCAGTGGTTTTTCATAACACATTTAAATGCACTGGTTTCTAAAAAATGAATTTAGACACTTGGAAGGAACACACTTTAAAAAAAGAAAAAGAAGCAGCAGCAACAGCAGCATTAGAAGAAGAAGAAGAAGAAGAAGAGGGGTGGCTCAGTGGGTTAAGCCTCTGCCTTCGGCTCAGGTCATGATCTCAGGGTCCTGGGATCTCAGGGTCCTGGGATCGAGCCCCGCATCGGGCTCTCTGCTCCACAGGGGGCCTGCTTCCCCACCCTCTCTCTCTCTCTGCCTGCCTCTCTGCCTACTTGTAATCTCTCTCTCTCTGTCAAATGAATAAATAAAACCTTAAAAAAAAAAAAGAAGAAGAAGAAGAAAAAAAAGAAAAAGGAGAAGAAGATCACCTAAAGGGAGTTGAAAGAAAATCTACTGACAAAATAGGCTTTACCTGTGGAATAATATTAAGTCTGCCCCGAAGGTCATGAAGTCCAACAGTTGATATGTCAATACCATCGATAATAATTTTGCCTCCTGATCTTTCCACAATTCTAAACAGACAATTTGAAAGTGTTGATTTGCCTGCTCCCGTCCGTCCCACAATTCCAATCTGTAATGAAATGATCATAAACAGTTTGCCCTGTGCTTTTGGTAAGGAACTGGGGCCTTTTTGCACTGACAACAAATATATTAGGTGTTGGCTCAGTGGGATTTAATTTTGCCTAACAGAGTAACACTGCCTGACATGGAAGATGTAATGTGACTTCTAAGGCGCAGTCTTTATCCAAATACTCATTACTCACAGGAAAAGCCCAGGGTATTATGTAGGTTTTCGCTACTTTTGAGTAATTTAATAACCACCTAACTGGAGCATGCCGGCAGTCCCAGGAAGAGCAGACAACCCCTGAACCATCCTGGGACTAGCTATTCAGAGTGTGGCCAAAGATGACTCCGATAATGGGGTAGTTTTCTTGGGACTTTCAAAATGAGGCTTCTCTACCCGCCTTCCGCAGATAAAACAAACTAACAGACAACAATGGGGATAGGAACCCTTTGCCAGAAGGTAGAAAATCCAAAGGAATGCTTGCAGATTTCCTTGGTGTATCAAAACAACTCTGGTATTAGAACTATTGAGGATGGCTACGGGTAACATCTGAGAATCTAGGATTCCTGGACAAGATAATCAACTTGACATAAACATCAAATGATTGCACACAGTCCTTTCACCATGAGGACTAAAGCAATCCCTAGAGGGGCACCTGGGTGTCTCAGTTAGTTAAATGTCTGCCTTCGGCTCAGGTCATGATCCCAGGATCCTGGGATTGAGACCCATATTGGGCTCCCTGCTCAGCGAAGAGCCTGCCTCTCCCTCTACCTCTGCCTGCTGCTCTGCCTGCTTGTGCTCTCTTCTCTGTGTCAAATAAATAAATAAAATCTTAAAAAATAAATAAATAAAGCAATCCTTCTCGGTGTTAATTTGTGTCTTGGTTTTAATGGGAACATTAAGCAGAGAAAACATTAAGGAGGTTGGTTTGCCCTGATAAAAGATCTAAAATTTAAACCTGACACACTATACTAGAAATATCAGATTCTATTGCATTAATTGGGATCATCAAAATTCTACAATGACTTCCTTTGTTCCAAAGACATTTTTAGTTCTTGATGTTCCTGCAGTGGACATGGTTTAGACAGTTAGAAAAAGAGATGTTTGGGGTAATAAAAGTCAGGTCTCTCAAAAAGGAAAAGTGGGACATTATTGTCAATTTTTTTCTTCATTTTTTACTTTTTTTCACTTGTAAAATCTTCCTAAGGAAATAATATTTTTTCATAAAACATTTTGAAAAATGCAGGAAAAACTATAGTAGTAGAAATTATTTATAATCCTGTCACCTGAAGAGAACCATGATTTATGTTTTACAACTGTTTTCTAGGATTTTTGCTAATGTAGTCTACCCGTTTGCTTTTTTAAAACAGAAAATTGGTATACTATCAACAGTTTTGTATATAGTTTTTATTAACCAAATTACATCTCAAGTATTTTCGTTTTTCACTAATAATCCCAGAAAACATGGTGTCAAAGACTACGAACAATATTCTCTCCTATGGATTTGCGGTATTTTGGGTAACTTAATTTTACTGTTTTATTATTGCTCTTTACATAATAGAAGGAAGTAAAAGTAAAGTATACTACTGGGTATATATCCAAAGGAAACGAATTAGAAAACTGCACTTCCGTGTTCATATTCACAATAGCCAGGATATGGAAAGAACCAAGTGTCTGTCCATAGAACAGATAACGAAAAAGTGTGTATACACACACACACACACACACACACACACACACA
>RCUC01012683.1:0-13810 GCA_003697995.1 Taxidea taxus jeffersonii
TTTTTTTTTTCAAAAAAAATTCAAATTACTGCATTCTTACACGAGCATTTTGGGGAAGCTAACATCCTGATGGCACTGGATAATAAAGGATGTGATTCCCTTCTGAATGTAATGATTCAGCAGAGGAAGGATAGTCAGTCAGCACTGTTCTCTGTCCTCATTGCCTCAAATGATTGGAGGAGCTGGGTGGACTGAATGATCATACCTGGTTGTGCCTTGGAAGGTCTCTTTCTTGAAAAATTATTTCTGACATGGCACTGGCACATGTAAAAGGATAGAGATGAAGATGTAGTTTTTTCAGTATTAGGGAGAACAGACTCTCATTAGTAGAAGATCTGCCAGGCACCTAGCCTAGGCAGATGGACTTAATGAGAGAAAAAGCCCATGGCCCTCTTGAAGTTACTGACAGAGAGTAAGTGCTCTTACTTAGCAGTTTCTCCCCTGCCACATCTGACTTGTGTTTTCTGGCCGCTTGGATGTCCTTGAATGTATAACCTTTATCAGAGCACCTTACAGATTTTATAAAATGATTCTTATGAAACCCAAGTTCCCATTTTTATTAAAGTATTCCTGTCTTGGGCTGCCTGGAAGGGGAGCTGCTATTTTTTCCCTACATCTTTTAGTTCCCATTCAGGGCCACACTGAACAATTTACGAGTCATGAATATGTATAATTTGGCCTGGGCCCTCCCAACTCAGGCACCAGTGGAGCTATTAGGCATATGCTGGGTTCTCAAAGCCAAATGGACCAGAAAGAACATTTTCAATAGGCTCCAGTGATCATTTCAGTGGTCATTCCAAACGGCCGGTTCTAGAGATTCACACCCAATCCCCCAGGTTTTGTTCAAGTGATCCAGATCCACATGTGAATGCTTCCCCAGTTCATTGGATAATGTTCTAATCTTCTCGTGATTAAACAGACACAGTGAGGTCCTAATCTGGCACCCTATATAATGTTATTAATAAGCAGCACTTCTTGACGGATTGCTATATACTAGACATCACTCTAAGAGCTTTATATAGGTTAATCCCAGTGCTCTCCCCAGCGCCGAGGCAGGCAAGTCATGTCATGATCCCCATTATACAGATGAGGTATCAGAGGCATGTAAATATCACCAACATTATATGGCTTGAACCCAGATATCTTGACTTTAGAGTCTATGCTCTGAACCACTAAACTGTGGGATGGTATCTCACTTCTAATAACATCTGCAGAAGAGGAATCCTACCAGATAGAATTTTGCACTTGAAAAAAATAACCATTTTGGAATCACCACTTTTGGAAACACCACAGAGAACTTCTAAAAGGACAGAAATCGTTACTCCTGAAAAACCTCACAAGATTGATTTATGAAAATTACGTAGAATTCAACATACAGTACTCAGATAATAGAGTTCAAATAAAAAATTGTGCTTTCTTGATAACATAATGGGCAAAAACTTGGAATAAGCACTTCACAGAAGAAGAGAACTAAGTGGCCACTAAACTTATGACAAGGTGCTCGTCATCATTACTGATTAAGGGCATGCAAGTTAAAACCCAAATGTGCTACCTCCAAACACCATCTGAATGGCCAGAATGAAGAAGACTGACATTGTTGAAACAGATGTGGAGCCACTGTTGATACAGATGTGGATACCCTCACACATTGCTAGGGAAGTGTCAATTGTTTTAATGACTTGGGAAAACTCAGACCCTGCGGCCCAGCAATTCCACTCATAGATATAGCCTCAGGATTAAATGAGTGCATATGTTCATCAAAACTTATGTGTCAAACGTTCACAGCAGGTTTAAGACATGGTAGACTAAAACCTGGATGTTATACCCAACAACAGAGACTGGTCAACAAAAAGGAACAAATTACAGCTATACAAACAGCACAGATACATTACATAGATAGCCAGTTCTGTGAGGAAAGCCAGTCACAAAAAATACATAGTATAAAATTCCACTTATATGAAATACAAGAAGAGGCAAAACTAATCACTAGTTAAATACTTCAGAACAGTGGTTTCCTCTGAGTGGGGAGTTGACTGTGAAGGAGAAATAAACTTTCTGGGAGTACTGGAAATATTCTACGTCTTGATCTGAGATGTATATATGTGTAAAAATTTGTACCCTTAACCTTGGGGCATTTTATGCATTTTAATGTTTGTATTTTTTTTACTCTAATGAAAAGAAAAGATTTGTGCCTAGGAAGTTTTTTTTCCGTGATTGAACAGAACGTTTTAGCTCTTTTTCCTTTCTTTTCCATTTGCATGACATTCCTTTCCCTTATGTTGCAAGCAATATACCTTTTGATTATTTTTTTAAATGATGAGTTTACCATATCATTCTAGGCATCTTCCAAACAAAAATAAGAAGAAGAAAAAAATAGGGAGCTATTTAAATAGGATTAAACTCTCAGGTTTAGACCGGTTTCCATTCTTCTAGACCAGTTTTTAGGCATTTATTAAGAATTTTGAATCTTACAAAGACACCATAGGTCAGAATTGCTAATGAATGTGCAGCATTTGAGGAGTGGAAAGCAGAGGGGCACAGGGCCCAGAACTGGAGAGCTGGCTTTAGCAATTGTCCCTGGGGTTCCCATGCTGACACTGGAATAGAAAACCATTGTCACTGAATAGAGAAAACAATAAATAATTACCACACAGGAGGGAATTTCTTCTAAGAGTGTTACATTGCCTAATTTAACTAATTAAATGTTGAGGATTTCCTTCCTTCTGATGTGGGATTTTCTCCAATGGAAAATTCCTAATCTTCCTTTAGTTATTCACTCACTAAATATATAGTGAACACTTACTTCATACCAAGTTCCGTGCTATGCTGAGTACCCAATGGGTCTCTGCCTTCTTGAGGTGTAAGTTATATTTCTGTAGGTCTACAGTGTCCTATTTCTCAGCATTGGGGCTGTGGTTCTCACTAACAGTCACCTGGGAAAGAAACTTTGAATAACTTCCTAAGAAAGACCAGCAGGACTTTGAAGGAGAAGAGAACTTAGGGAATACACCATGCAAGACTTTACTTGTGGAGTGTGTCATGTCAGACCCCACAATAGCCTTAAGAGGTAACTCTGTGATAACTGGCTTGACCAAGGGCACTTACAGCCAATAAGGGATTCAGGTCCAAGGCATATGAGCCCCGGACATTTTATTCTGCGGGAAGCTGCCTCACTTCCACCTTTCTAAGGATCCTTGGCAAACCTTCCTTTTCATAGTCCTCAAAACATCAAAGAAAGCACATATGACGTAACTTTGGTGTGCTTTTCTCACATGCTCAGTGTACCAATTCCACAACCCCTCTCCATGTGAGACACCAAGTGCCAGAGTCCAAAGATATTGGGTTAGTGGTTAGGAGACACGTGACTGAGACCCTATTCTTTCTCTAGTAAAATCTTCTCTGGATACGGATAAAATCTTATCCATAAAGGCGATAATAGTATTTGCCCTACTTACGTCCAAGACTTGTTTTGATGCTTAAATAACTGAAGAGAGATTTAAAAGCTAAACATTCATGTAAAAATAAGGTATTACCATTAATAGTTTATCCTCCCAAATGAGCATAGATATTGTGTATTTTTATTTCACTGTTTTAAAGGTTTTTTCATTGTTTTTATGTATGGTTTTTATTTTTGAAGCTCTTATTTTCAGAGCTACATCGAAATTGACATTCATGTTCTTCAGTATGTACCATTATATATGTATCCCTTATATGAAACCCATGGGAACATTTAAGCACTGTAATTCAGAGTTTTTCAGATTTTATTAAGGTCATACTGTAACATGAAGAATTTATTACATATTACTTACTCCTACTGGGGTTTGGGGAAGACCCTGTAATCAAACACATTAATATTTCTTTGGCAAACAGTGTGAATATTCACACTAAATGGGATATGTAGAATGTATAATTAACCTCCCATTAGTTCAGGACAGGTTTGCTGCCAAATGAGCTATGGAAAACCTTTTGGTTTTCAGAGCTTTGGGGATTTCAGAAGTATAGATAAGGGCTTTTGGACTTGTACATTTTCAGAAATGCTAAATATTTATGTCTTATATTAAGTCTGCTTCTCTCCCCCACCCCCACAATTGTAGATGCTTTATGGACATTCCTTTATCGAGTATGAGCTACCTTGTCCTCCCCACCACTCTCCACCCTGGGAGAAACTCCTTCTCTTCCTCCTCCTCCTCTTTCCCCCACAGGGGAGGGTCTCTGGGCCATCATGTACATCTATATATCTGTTCTCTTGATGGCTACTGATTTGTACAGGGCGAATAAGCAACCTAAGCTAGGCTAATTGGGGTCCTTTCCCCAACCCTGCCTATCACAGCTGACAGAAATAGAGGTGAACTCCTGTCCCAAAGCAGATAATCTTTTCCTCTAGGAATTTAGAATTGGGCCAGAAAGAGAAGAGTCCCTGTTCAGGTACTCAGCATACAACATGAACATTCAGATAATGTGAATAAGAAACAAGAGAGAGAGAATAGAACAAACTAGATCTCTTATTTAGAGACAGAGAAAGAGGATTCCCCTTGTTCTTTCCATCTCTCTAGCCCAGTTTGGATGCATAGGCACCCATTAGATTCTATAACACATTTCACTTGCTTTAAAATAGATATAACTTTTTTAAAGTTTACTTCAAAGTTTAGAATAATTACAGATTTAAAGAAAGCTGCAAAGACAGCACAGAGAGTTTCCATATAACCCATACCCACTTTTCCCTGATGTTAACATTTTACTTTGTTCTGGTTATATTTGTTGGACCTAATGAACCAACGTTGATACCTGAGGTTTTACCTAATTTTTTTTGTTGTTGTTCAAGGATCCCATCCAAGATACCATATTACATTTAGTTTCTGTCTCTCTGTAGACTCCTTTGGGCTGTGACAGCTTCTCAGACCTCTCTTGTTTTCAATGACCTTGACAGTTTGGGGGAGTACTCGTTAGACATTCTATAGAATGCCCCTCAACTGGCCACTGTCTATTGTTTTTCTCATGCTTAGACCAGGGTTATGAGTTTTGGGGAAGAAGACTACAGAGGTAAACTTCCTTCTCATCACACTGGATCAAAGTTGTGTGCTCTCAACACTACCTGTCACTGTTGATGTTGATTTTGATCATCTGGCTGAGGTCAGGTTAGTCAGGTTTCTCTACTGCAAAGTTTTATTTTTTTCTCCCATCCATACTGTCCTCTTTGGAAGAAAGTCACTACATATACCCTACACTTAAGAAGTGGGTAATTATGCTCTATCTTTTCGGGTAGAATATCTACATAAATTCTGGGGCACCTGGGTGGCTCAGTCGATTAAGAGGCTGCCTTCAGCTCAGGTCATGATCCTGGGGTCCTGGGATCGAGTCCCACATCGGGCTCTCTGCTCAGCAGGGAGCCTGCTTCTTCCTCTCCCTCTGCCTGCTTGTCTGCCTACTTGTGCTCTCTATCTCTCTGTCAAATAAATAAATAAAATCTTTAAAAAAAAGAATATCTATATAAATTCTTTGGAATCCTTCTGCATAGGAGATTTATTTCCTGTCCCCCAAATATTTTTATTCATTTGTTTATATCAATGTATACTTATGGATATTTACTTTATAATATGGGTTATGATCCAGCACTACTTTATTTCATTTAACTTGCTCCAGCTTTGACCACTGGAAACTCATTCATTCAGCTCCTGTGTCCTTTTGACATACCCCTAATCATTCTGTGTGTGCCCTGATATCAGTATGGCCAGGGAATCCCAGGAGTAGTGATTCTACCTGGGCACAAGGGGGAGTACCTCTTTGCTCTCAATACAAACCACAGTACATGTGATCCCCAGGATTTAGGGTTGGGAGACATATACTCAGAACACCTTCTTAGGAGTTGTTTCCAGTAGGGGTAACATGAGACACACATCTCACATGACCTAATTAACTTCACATGAAGAACAAATTAACAGTTCTCTAGGGGCTTCAGAGACAGTGATAGAAATTGTCTTGCATTCTTATATTTTGACATGTGCATTATATCCCTATAATGCAACCCATTTTCTTCTGAATAGCGACACAGATTTTGGCCCTCATATTTCTCTTGTTTGCTTCTTTGGTGACATTTACTCACAAGAGAAGGTTCCTACTCGTAAGCTACCACCTATGTAGTCTAACAGACACACAGGTGTTACATAAACAGATCCAGCGGATAGATGGTGTCATCACTGGTTCCTAGGAAATCTTCACTAAATGGTTCTGGGCCTCCTCTTCTCTCAGCCCCGTGTGTGTAGTCAGAGTCCAGTTTTACTATCTGTCTTCATTTTCTCACTGGACACAATAAAGCTGATTTATAATTCTGTACTTATTTACTCTCATTGCAATTCAGAAGGTTCATTTAAATGCTAACTGCTTGGTGTTTTTCTTTAAAGAACTGCTTAAAAACTATGTCTTTGTGAAACACTCTGCATTTTACAAAATGATTTCTATGGAGATACTAGCAATTGCGGGAGGATTTGAGAATCTTTATCAGCTTTCCTGTCTTCTCAGGTTAAACTCGCTATAGGCAATTTTGCCTGCTAATGCATGATTAATAGAACACATAAGATTTTTACTCATTTCTTAAGCTTTATTACTTATTTTAATACTACACTGACTTGATTTTAACCCATTTAAATTATTTATTCCAAATTTCATGGAAAATGTATTCAAACATAACGATTAATTCACTTAATTAACCTTTTGATTAAAAAATAAAACCCCAGTACTTATCTATATGGATTTTCCCCCTTGAAATAGACTGTGGAGAATTGCAACTTAGAAGCTGTATTTCAAGTGGCTCCTAATTATGGTTAAATCTACATGGAAGAGGAATTAAAAGAATTAACCTATGCATTGCTTGCATGATTTCTTACCAAAACCCTTGTTGAAAAATGTAGGTGCTGCTGTTGTAATGAGTGAACATTTCTACCCCCTGCAAGTCAGCTATTCTTTAAACCGTTTCTGAGGGGCCTCAGAGTCTAGTTAGTAAATCCAAATGGTTTGGGCTGAAGTGGATGGTTTCGTTTATTAATCCTACAAATTTCTTTGCTCTGCTGCTGGGTCTCATCTCTGGCTAGAAACAGTAGAGGTTCAAAGATGAACAATATATAATCATTGCTCTAAAGGTGAAGATTGTCTAGCAGATGAATAAAGAGAAGTGCAAAAATAACCATAATATAAGGCAGAATGAGATAAAGGTCCAAGGAGAGGAGCTTAACCAATCTAGAGGAGGAAGAAATTTCTCTTGGGGACTGGCGGGGGTGGGGACCCACCCAAAGGCCTTACATTTCCTTATTTTTCCACCTCACTTCTGAGTATAATCAGCATTCGGGCTAAGTAGGATGACTTCTCCCAGGTCTTTGGTGTTTACTCATCTCTGGTATTTGTTTCGGGTCTTCTCCTATCATTTCTGCTTAGTGTAATTCTATTCTAGCTAACCTTGATACGTGAAGTCAAATATTGCTGCCTCCATTAAATCATTCAAGTGTTTTTACAAACCTGATATTAAGATATGTATGTCCCTTCCATGACATCTCGTAGCACTTGCTTTTGGTCACCTTTGTAAAACATACATTGTTCTATGTACTTCCTTGCTTCTTCCAATTAGGTCAGGGGTGTTCTTGGAATATAGCCACACTCACTTGTTTATGTATGGTCAGAGAAGGCCTTCATGCTCTAGCTGCAGAGTTCATTTGCAACAGAGATCTTATGGCCCACAATACCTAAAATCCTTGTTATCTGGCCCTTTGTGGACAATATTTGCTGACTCTTGTACTAGATCATAAATTCCTCAAGGGCGGGGACTATCTTCCCATCTCTTTGACCTACTTAATGCCTAACGTAGCAGGTGTACCTTGAATAATTATTGCATCAAGTCAAACCAAAATGAAGTAAATAACTATGTGATTTAGTGACTGCATCCTTTGGGGCAAGCAGGGACCATTAAGAGAAATTGACTTGTGAAGAGGAGTTACCAAATGGGAGATAAGGTCCCTACTTCCCAAAGTAGTCCACAGTGCGTTATAAAAAAAGAGTCAAGAATTATCAGTCAGCTATAAGCCTAAATATGTTGGAATATATCGCTTTGAAGCAAATCTTTTAATGAAACATTTTGTAGAGCAAAACCAATTTTCCTATTAGGATATTAATATTCATGCCCATACATCCCCATTATTAATTTCTTTATAAAAACACTTGTTCTCGGTCTTAGAGTTCATAGACCATGTATTACTAAATGCAGTCTTCATTGATTAGAACAACTGTACTCTTAGCATTACAAGCTAATGCTGGTTCTGATAATTATTTCAATTATCTAAATTGTCACATTCAATTTATTTACATCCCATGTCAAATTTTAAAAATAAATCAAGGATTCAAAACCATCACAGTGATTTCCACATAAGGCCAAGAGGAAATAAGAGGAACCAGATTTACCCTCCATCCTGAATCACTAAAAAATCTGGACAAAACATGAAAAAAATTGGTTTTCAAGGCACTAGATGGGCAAAAAGGACGGTGATCCCTGAAAGATGGAAAACAGATGCAGTCAGTCCTGCTATTGCTCCCATGTCCTGTTTTGACAAAGCTTTCAAGTTATGATGTAGAGAGGATGAACAAACTCCCAAAATTGAAGAGTTGGAGCTGAGAGTCCGGGGAGTCCACAGAGTCTAGAGTTCACAGGGCAGAGTACCAGAATGGAGAGAATTGCCAAGGGAGACAGACAGTGAGTTCTAGAGGTCTGAAGAAGTTTCCTCCAGAGCAGTCAGCAAAGTACTGATAAGTGCCTACCTGTGAGGAGAGTAACTGAGGCCAGGGAAAGAATAGCCATAAAGAACTAGAGGAAAGGGTTTTTGGTGTTCTCCCAGGGCCAAGGATGGCGCTTGTTCCCACAACCAGATTAGAAAACCTGATCATTCTTGGGGCATTGCAGTATTATCAGCTAATTACATACTCAATAGTTGTCCCTCCAGTGGGACGTGAGCTCTCTGAAGGCTGGGTGCGTGTATATTCTGCTTACTTCTATATGCCCAGTGCCAAGCATAGTGACTGGTTCTAGAAGAAGCTCAGTACAGTGGTTCATTACATCTAAGATGCCAGTATTGGAAGATGGGCTGTTATTTTATGCACCACTGAGAAAGAAAAACATCTCTAATTAAACTCTGATTTGCCTTGAGTTTTAAGCTGCAGCCCAAACTCAGAGCTGTGAAAACAGGAAAAAGTGCATCTTAGAATATAGGCTATACTGTGAATATTAAGTGAAACTGAATGAGTAAAGACTAGTCCTACAATGTATTTCCATATTTGCAGACCATACTTTCTGTGGAATCCCACAAAAAGAGAAACCCTACCACCTTAACCCGCACCCCCGTTGCATCTCCACTTCCTCATATCAGGGAGATCACGTGAGAGTTGTCTTTCCCCGATTCACTTATTTCGCTAAGCATAATATGCTCTAGTTCCATCCATGTCGTTGCAAATGGTAAGATTTCATTTCTTTTGATGGCTGCATAGTATTCCATTGAAAATGAAACAAGATGGGATCGGGAGGGAGACAAACCAAAAGAGACTCTTAATGTCACAAAACAAACTGAGGGGGGTGGGGGGGAGGGGGGTTGGGAGAGGGTGGTGGGGTTACATTATATGTTTAAATAAAAAAGCTTAAAGAAAAAAAAGAGAGAAACCCTTACATATGCTTTGGAACCAACAAGTTTATGGGTAAAGGGAAATGGTCTTCTCTATGAGCCAACTACAAAACATTCATTCCCTTTTTTAGTTATCTTTTCATTAGGATTACGAAGGCAAGAAACACTATTAGTCACCAATTTGTTTAGTATCTTGGACCTTCAAATTCTCTCCAATGACAGAAAGCTGTTAATTTCCCTTTCCAGAAGAAAGGACTATCTAGCAAGTGAGCAGAAAACAACAGTAGGAAGCAAGATAAAGGGTGAGACTGTTCCAGGGAGAAGTCAGAACTGGTTGGAAAATTCATTATGATCACTTAACACTGTGTCCCATAATTTAAGAATATAGAAGGAATCTCTAGGTTACAGAATCCTTTGGGTCCCATCAGTCAACCCTCAAGCATATAAATTGCAACAGTCGTAAAAGGACATCCATTTTAAAGACTGAAGGGACATTACTGACTATAAAACGAGGAGAGTAGCAAAATAAGAAAGGAATAGAGTAGGGTCCAATGACGTCTGAATTCTGGCTTTTGCACTCATTATTGTATAACCTTGAGTTTTACTCTATGTAGAAAATGGGACCAATATTATCTAGCTCATAGGATTGTGGACAGGATTAAAGAATATATGAATGAAAAGCACTTTGTAGCAAGTTCGGAACCCAGAATCAATAAATATTAGCTTTTGTTATTTTTATTCTGAAAAAGGAAGAGGAAGAAAATGCCTGAAGTTATGAGTATTCTCTATTGTTTATTCATTATTTGTACAATCTGGGTTTAAAAAAAGAACTTCTTTATTAAAATATTTTAAAGTACCAGGGTCAAAAAGAAAATTAAAAAAAAAAAGGAAAGGAAAGAAAAAAGAATGGCTTTGTGCCAAAATGTTCTCGTAAGCTCATTTGGGGAACCTGTATTTTTTTGCTTTACCAAACAACTTTTATTCCTCTTTTTAGAAACAAAATGTGCCACTTATGTTGGAAACAAAAAAGTACCAGGATCATAGCTGTACAGTTCAGTGAATCACCACAAAATGCACATGCCCACATAACCACCCAGGTCAAGAGATAGAACATTCCTTGACCCCTGAAGCTCAAACCCTCATGGTCCCTCCCAGTCACTAATCCCTCTCTACTTTCCAAATCCCGATCGTAACTCTAGTCCAAACAGCCTAGATGAATTTTGCCTGAGAATGTTTTTTCTGCGTGTGTTAACTTTTCTTCAACATTAGATTTGAGGGATTCATCTCTGTTGTTAAATGAGTCTTCAGTTGTTACATTTTTGTACCTAGTATTTCACTGTATGAATGGGCCACGATTTATTTAATCCTTTTGTTGCTGATGATTACCCAGTCTGCTTTTGTTCAGCCTTTTAGCTGACATTAAATGATAGATAATGGCTTACGCCTGGTGGGGCTCTTAACATAATCACACCTGGGAGCTGATGAAAACGGTGGTTAAAATGGCTATGGCTGACCAAAGCAATAAACAGCAACTGAGTCTGTCAGAGAGTCTGCTAAGGAGGACCCCGTAAGGGAAGCCTCGGGAACCATTAAAAGTTCTTCATAATATGCAAGAGGGCAGTCAGGCAAGCACTGTCTCTCCATCCAAATGATGAGCGAAGATGCCCACCGCATTCAGCACCTGGTGAATACAATATGCGTAGCCACAGACAGGGGTTTCGGGGCTTGGAAAATAACTCCTCTTACAGCCAGAACTTCCACCTGGAATTAGCATGGTGTGGACAGCGTGGCGTAACTTAAAACTCTCAGTTCATCCTTCACAAGGATTTGACTTGACCAGTGCTTTGAACCTTCTTCACTCGCTAGAAAAACAACTGGACAAATTACTTAACTTCTTTTTGTTTCCATTTCCCTACCTGTTACCTGATGATGCAAGATCGGGCATATGTCATCTGTTTGCAGTGACAAGACCTATGTAAAGGGTTTAGCATGTGGAAGGAATCCTGCAGCTGTTAACTATGAAACATGGCGTGGCACCATGATTAGTCATTAGGCTTAAACAACAGGTTTAGCTCTGTATGAACTTGAGCAACTTATTTAACTCCTCTGTGCCTTGGTACCATCATCTCCAAAGTGAGGATAATAATAGTATCTAGTTCAGAGTGTTGTTGTGAAGTTCAAATGAATATATATTCTGGTACATGATAAACACTGACAACATTTGCCCAGACCACAACAAAATTCAGAGCTGCAGTTCTCAGCCCTGGCTACACATTAAAATTTTCTTTGAATTCTGATGCTTGGACCCTACTGCCAGATGGTTTAATTTCATTTCTCTGTGGTGAAGTCTGAGAAGACTTGAAAATTTCCTCAGCTGATTCTAAAGTGCAGCAGAGTCTGAGACCCTCTGCTTTAGTGACACTTTCTATTCAGACCAATTAAGCTCTGGCAGTAATTCCTGTTCTGATCACCAAACATTAGGAACTGTTGAACATGGTCTTCTTACATTACTTCAGCAATAACTACTGAGGACTGCTTCTGTGTATGTCACAGGGGCTATGCAGAGTTGAATGATACCAGGTCCTCTCCACAAGGGGTTTACAATAAAGTTTACAATAAAGGACACATGGGCCCTGATCACTGAGCCAGGAGTCCAAAATGCAATGATTGATAGAAAGCACGAAGTACCATGGAGGCAAGGAAAATATGCTATTTACATTTCATGGAGATCCATGAGGACTTCATGTAAGAAGTGGCATCCACTTCAACCTGATATTTTTTTTTAAAGATATTATTTATTTGAGAGAGAGATTGAGCACAAGCAAGTAGAGGGGCAGAAGGAGAGGGAGAAGCAGATTCCCCGGTGAACAAGGAGCCCGACACCAGGCTCGATCCCAGGACCCTGGGATTATAACCTGAGCCAAAGCCAGATGCTTAACAGACTGAGCCACCTGGGTGCCCCCACTTCAAGCAGATTTTAAAAAATGAGAAGTGAATTAACCTTCATGTCATCAGTTTTCATATCCCTAGTAGGATTGCGGAGGCTCTTCTAACAACATACAAGTTTAAGATTTTATAAGCTCAGTTCATGTGTAGTTTGGAAAATATTTTGATATTCCGGTTTCATCAAGGCACAGTCAATTTTGGAAAGCAAATGATGTTGTACCCCCTTCCCCGTTATTGGGAGGGATGGAAAATGATTTGCTTTAGGTATATACAGTTGGCATCAGATCGGAGCTCATGGCCTCTCAAGTCCTAGATGCAGCCCAAAGCAATCCTTAAGTTTAAATGCACAGTCTTTGATCTAAAATCAGAGGAAATCAGAGGAAGACAAAAATCCACTTGGTTTTTGTTAGGCAAAGAAAAGAGAGTATTTTCTGATGTCTGGGCCCCTGGGAAAGAGTACAGTATGGCACCCGTGGCCCAGAGTGGCTGTCGAGAGCTCAGATGAGGAGAGCCTTGGATGCCTTCATCAGAATTCAGAGGCTCCACTTACATCCAAATGAACTGGAGCAGCAAGAAGGGGAAATGGACACTTGCAACGGCACACTGAGAAACTTCCAAATTAGTTGTGACAGTGCCAAGGAAGCAAAATTTAGATAAAAATAGCCTGTATGCACATTCTCTCATCATCTAAACCATTGCTATTTTATTATTATTTCTTTGGCTAGATTGCTCTATAAGAAACAACTATCAAAAAATGTCCATGACACTATTTGATAGTCAGAGAAGCAAAACTTTAAAATAATGTAATTATGTTATAGTAATATAACATAGGCAGTCAGGGTTCTCTGTGGTAATGAACAGCCAGCCAGTTAAGGAAAGATGGGCCCCTGGCTATGTGGGTTCCTTTTATGTGTTCTATATCCTTGAGAAAGTTTAGATGGATTTTTCACAGTGACTAGACTTTGGAGATGTGTATATTCATTCATTCATTCATTCATTCATTCATTCTATCACCAAACATTTACTGAGCATACACTATAGGCTGGGTATTGTTTTAGGGAGCAAACTAGATAAAGATCTTTGCCCTCATGGCATTCATAGTCAAGCTAAGGGAACAGGCAATATACAGGAAACATAATCCATAATGGAGTTTTATACGAGTCATAGTGTTGCTATAAGGTAATAAACTACAGTGGGAAAACCAAAAAAAAAAA
>RCUC01012738.1:0-11459 GCA_003697995.1 Taxidea taxus jeffersonii
GCTGATGTCATCTCAGCCTCCTACTTCTCCACCATCTTGACTCCTCCTGGATTCTTTTTTTAATTTGAAATCAATTGGCCAACATATAGTACATCATTAGTTTCAGATGTACACTTCAGTAATTCAGCAGTTGTACTTAACATCCAGTACTCATCACATCGTGTGCCCTCCTTAATGTGCATCACCCAGTTACTCCATCCTCCCACACACCTCCTTTCCAAAAACCGTCAGTTTCTTTCCCATAGTTAAGAGTCTGTCATGGTTTGTCTCCCTCTCTGATTTCATCCTGTTCAGTTTTCTCTCTTCTGTTCTGTGTCTTATGTTCCACATATAAGTGAAACAATATGACAATTGTCTTTCCCTGATTGACTTATTTCACTAAGCATAATACCCTCCAGTTCCATCCACATTGATGTAAATGGTAAGATTTCATCCTTTCTGATGGCTGAGTAATATTCCATTGTGAAAATATACCACATCTTAAAGAAGATTCCATTCCTCTGTTAATGGACATCTGGGCTCCTTTCATAGTTTGGTAATTGTGGACATTGCTGCTCTTCCAGAGTGGCTGTACCAGCTTACATTCCCACCAACAGTGTAAGAGTGTTCCCATTCCCCACAACCTCTCCAACGTTTGTTGTTTCTTGCCTTGTCAATTTTTGCCATTCTAACTGGTATAAGGTGGTATCTCATTGTGGTTTTCGATTTGTATTTTCCAATCCCAAGTGATGTTGAGCATTTTTCATGTGGCTGTTGGCCATTTGTATGTCTTCACTGGAGAAGTGGTGTCCATGTACACTGCCACTCACTTTCTTGACTGGATTATTTGTTTTTTTTGGTGTCGACTATGACAAGGTCTTTATAGATCTTGTATACTAGCCTTTATCTGATGTGTCATTTGTAAATATCTCCTCTCATTCCATAAGCTGTCTTTAGTTTTGTTGGCTGTTTCCTTTGCTATGCAAAAGCTTTTCATCTTGAGGAACTCCCAATCATTTATTTTTGCTTTTGTTCCCCTTGCCTTTGGAAACAGGTTTAGCAAGAAGTTGTTGCAGCTGAGGTGGAAGAGGTTGCTCTCTCTGTTCTACTCTAAGATTTTAGTGCGTTCTTGTCTAACATTCAGGTCCTTCATCCATTTTGAGTTTATCATTGTGTATGGTGTAAGAAAATGGTCTAGTTTCATTCTTCTACATGTGGCTATCCAGTTTTCTCAGCACACTTTATTGAAGAGACTTCCCTCTTTCCATTGTATATTCTTTCCTGTTTTGTCAAAGATTAGTTGACCATAGAGTTGAGGGTCCATTTCGGGGCCCTATATTCTGTTCCACTGATCTCTCTGTCTGTCCATGATGTCCATGGTGTCCTGATGTCCTGATGATTACAGCTTTATAATAGAGCTTGAAGTTGGACATTATGTTGCCACCAGCTTTGGTTTTCTTTTTCAGCATTATTCTGGCTATTTGCAGTATTTTCTTATTCCATACAAATTTTAGGGTTATTTGTTCCAGCTCTGTTGTTGGAACAACAAGCTGTTGCTGGTATTTTGATAAGGATTGCATGGAATGTGTGGCTTGTTTGTATAGCATAGACATTTTAACAGTATTTGTTCATCTAATTCATAAACATGGAATATTTTTCCATTTCTTTGTGTCTTCCTCAATTTCTTTCATAAATATTCTGTAGTTTTTAAAGTACAGATCCTTTACCTCTTTGGTTAGGCTTATTCCTGTTTTCCTGTGGTTTTTGGTGCAGTTGTAAATGGGACTAATTCCTTAACTTCTCTTTGTTTAGTAACATTGTTAGTGTATAGTAATGCACCTGCTTTCCTAGCATTGATTTCATAACCTGCCATATTGCTGAGTTTTTAAAATTCTTTTTCTGAACAACTCTCTCATTCCTTAGTAGGATGTTCTTTAACCTCCAAGTATTTGAGCTGCTTCCAAATTTCCTATTCTAGTAGAGATCAAGGTTCAAAGCATTGTGGTATGAAAACATGCAGGAAATAAACCCAATCTTTTGATACCAGTTGAGACCTGATTTGTGACCTAGTATGTGATATATTCTAGAGAATGTTCCACATGCACTCAAGAAAAATGTGTACTCTGCTGCATTAGGATGGGATGTTCTATATATATATATGAACTCCATCTGGTCCAGTGTGTCATTCAAAGTCCTTGTTTCCTTGTTGATCTGCCTAGATGATGTGTCCATTGTTGTGAGTGGGGTGTTAAAATACCCTGCTCTTTTTGTATTATTATCAATGCATTTCATTGATTTTGTTATTAATTGGTTTATATAATTGGCTCCTCCCATGTTAGGGGTATAAATATTTAGAGATTATAAATCTTCTTATTGGATAGGCACTTTAAGTATGATTTAGCATGCCAGCACAGAAATTAGTTGCATTTCTAAACTCTAACAATGTGACTGAAGAAAGAGAACTTAAGGAATCCATTCCATTTAAAATAACACCCAAAACTATAAGATACCTAGAAATAAACCTAACCAAAGAGGAGAGGATCTGTATTCCAGAAACTACAGAACACTTATGAAAGATATTGATGAAGATACAAATAGGTGGAAAAACATTCCATGATCATGGACTGGAAGAATAAATAGTGTGGAAATGTCTATGCTGCCCAGAGAAATCTACACATTCCATGCAATCCCTATCAAAATACCATTGACGTTTTTCACAGAGCTGGAACAAACAATCCTAGAATTTCTATGGAACAAGGAAAGACCCTGAAATGGCAGGGGAATGTTGAAAAAGAAAACCAAACGTGGGGGCATCACAATGCCTGACATCACGCTATATTACAAAGCTGTGATCATCAAGATAAAATGATATTGGCAAAAAAAAAAAAACAGTCACATAAATCAAAGGAACAGAACAGAAGCCCCAGAAATGGACCCTCAAAATTATGGTCAATTAATCTTTGACAAAGCAGAAAATATCCAATGGAAAAAAGCCAGTCTCTTCAATAAATGGTGCAGGGGAATTGGACAACCACATGCAAAAGAAGGAAACTGGACCATTCTCTTACACTGTACACAATGATAAACTCAAAATAGATGAAAGACCTGAATGTGAGACAGGAGTCCATCAAAATCACAAAGGAGAACACAGGCAGTAACCTCTTCAACATCTGACACTTCTTGAAGGACATGTCTCTTAAGGCAAGGGAAACAAAAGCAAAGGTTTATCAATCTTATTAGTTCTTTCAAAGAACAAGCTTCTAGTTCTGTTGATCTGTTCTACTGTTTTTCTGGTTTCTATTTCATTTATATCTGCCCTAATCTTTGTTATATCCCTTCCCTACTTGCTTTAGGCTGTATTTGCTGTTCTTTCTCTGGGTTAGCTAGTGTGTTTGGGATTTTTCTAACTTTTTGAGAGCGACTTGGATGGCTATATACTTCCTTCTGAAGTCACCTTTGCAGTATCCCACAGGTTTTGAACTGAGGTGTCGTCATTCTCATTAGTTTCAGTGAATAGTTTAAGTTCTTATTTAATTTCTTCTTTGACCCATTTATTATTTAGCAGGAGGCTCTTTAACCTTCAGGTGTTTGAGTTCCTTCTAAATTTCTTCTTGAGATTGAGTTCTAGTTTCAAAGCGGTCTGAAAATATGCAAAGAATAACCTCAGTCTTTTGGTATCAGTTGAGACCTGATTTGTGACCTAGTATGTGATCTGTTCTGGAGAAAGTTCCACGTGCAATCAAAAAGAATGCATATTCTATTGTTTTAGGATGGAATGTTCTGTGTGTCTGTGAAGTCCATCTGGTCCAATGTGTCCTTCAAAACTCTAGTTTCTTTGTTAAACTTCTGCTTAGGTGATCTGTCCCTGGCTATGAGTGGAGTGTTGAGGTCTCCTACTATTAATGTATTATTATTGATATGTTTCTTTACTTTGGTTACTAATTGGTTTATATAATTGGCTGCTCCCATGTTGAGGGCATAGATATTTACAATTGTTAGATCTTCTTGTTGGATATGCCCTTTAAGTATGGTCAAGTGTCCCTCTCCATCTCTTACTACAGTCTTTTATTTGAAATCTAAATTGTCTAATATGAGAATTGCTACTCCAGCTTTCTTTTGAGGTCCATTAGTGTGGTAAATTTTTCTCCATCCCTTCACTTTCAACCTGGAGGTGTCTTTAGGTTCAAAATGAGTCTCTTGCAGACAGCATATAGATGGATCCTGCTTTTTTATCCAATTGGATATTCTGTGTTTTTTCATTGGAGCATTCAGCCCATTTACATTTAGAGTAGCCATTAAAAGATTGGTATTTAGTGCCATTGCATTATCTGTAACATCCCTGTTTCTGTAGATTGTCTCTGTTACTTTCTGGTCTATGTTACTCATGGGGCCTCTCTTTGCATAAAGTATCACCCTTATATTTCTTGTAGGGCTGTCTTGGTGATCACATAGTATTTCAGTTTCTGTCTGTCCTGGAAATTCCTTATCTCTCCTTCATTTTGAACGATACCCTTTCTGGATAAAGTATTATTGGCTGCATGTTCTTCTCATTTAGTATCCTGAGTATATCTTGCCAGCTCTTCCTGGTCCTTTAGGTTTCTATGGATAGGCCTGATGATATTTTGATGTTCCTTCCTCTGCACATAAGAAATCTCTTCCCCCAGCTGCTCTCAAGATAGCTTCCTTGGCTCTCTAATTTGCAAGTTTCACAATTATATGCCAGAGTGCTACTATATTGTTATTGTTTTTAGAAGGAATCCTCTCTGCCTCTTAGACATGAATACTTGTTTCATTCCAAGATTAGGGAAGTTCTCAGCCATAATTTGCTCAAACACACCTTCTAGTCTGATCTCTCTCTCCATCCCCTCTTGGATCCTGATGATCCTGATATTGTTTTTGTTTTTGTTTTTTAATAATGCATCATCAACTTCTCTAAGTCTCTCTTCATGTGCTGAGTTGTTTTTCATCCTTTTTTTCAGTTTCCTTCCTTTCCAATAGCCTGTCTTCTAGATCACTTATTCTCTAATCTGCCTCACTTACCCTTGCCAATGGAGCATCCAATTTAGACTGCATCTCATTCATAGCATTTTAAGGTCAGTCTGACCAAATCCCATTTCTCTCCTAGAGATTCTGTATTGTCATGTATGTTTTTTTTCAAGCCTAGCTATTGGCATTATACTTGCTATCCCACATTCGATCTCTGACATCTTGCTGATATCCATATCCATTACTTCTGTGGCAGAGGACATTGATTCTGGTTCTTTTCTGTGTTCATAGCAGCGGTGTCTACAATAGTCAAACTGTGAAAGTATCCAAGATGTCCTTCAATGGATGAATGGATGAAGAATATGGGGTTCATATATACAATGGAGTATGACTCAGCCATCAGAAAGGATGAATACCTACAATTTACATCAACATGGATGGCACTGGAGGAGATTATGCTAAGTGAAATAAGTCAATTAGAGAAACACAATTATCATATGGTTTCATTCATATGTGGAACATAAGGAATAGTGCAGAGGACAATAGGGGTGGGGGGAAACTGAATGGGAAGAAATCAGAGAGGGAAACAAACCATATGAGACCCTTGACTCTGGGGGAAAAAAACCCTGAAGATTGAGGAAAGGGAGGTTGGTGGACGATGGGATAACTTGGTGATGGGGATTAAAGAAGGCATGTGATGTGATGAGCACTGGGTGTTATACTGAACAGATGAATCATTGAACATTATATCAAAAATCAATAATATACTATACCTTGGCTAATTGAACTTAAATAAATATTTTTTTTAAAAAAGCAAAATGAATTATTGGGACTTCAAGATAAAAAGCTTTTGCACAGCAAAGGAAACAGTCAACAAAACTAAAAGGTAACACATGGAATGGGAGAAGAGATTTGCAAATGACATAGCAGATAAAGGGCAAATATCCAAGATCTATAAAGAACTTAACAGTTTTGTGGGGGGATGATAGTGGCAGAGTAGCAGACCTCATTTCATATGGTCCCTCAATTTTAGCTGGATATCTATCACACCATTCTGAACACATAAGAATTCAACCTGAGATTTAAGAATATTTATCTGGATCTCCACAGCAGAAAAATGATTAGTCTTTGCAAGGTAGGAGATGCACAATCTTGACTTCTCAGGGGAAAATTCCAAAGATAAACAGAGTGGGGAGGGAGTCTCTATAAGCTGGCTGCCAGAAAGTGATATAACACCAGAGCAAAAACTTGGGAACCTTGAAAATCTACTCTAATGAGAGGCACCCTCTTCTGAAAAGGGCACAGAGGTCAAAAAGGGCAGAATTCTAGATGGATCATTGTGGTCTCAGGTTTCCAGGAGTCTCAGAGAAAATGAACCAATAGAGTGCCCAAGGAGTGGAGGAGGGAGACTGCTTATGGCCAGCAAGCCCAGAGGGGACTTTCAGCTCCAGGTACCATAAACCAAGAGCTGAGGTGATAGGGAGAATGCCCTCTACCTGACCACCCTGAAAGGTCTAGAAGGTGCAGGCCATCTAACATCCTAGTGGAGATATAGAACTGCTTTTGCCCATGACAGGGTCAACTCTCAGAGTGGTGTTGCCCAGGAAGGGATGCTGGGGTAGCACCCAGCATGACCTAGGAGCTGTGGAAGAGGGCAAACACATGAGCCCATGGCCATAGGCATTTATGGAGTCACAAGAAACTCTCAGAGTGGTGTGACCCATGAAGAGATGCTGGAATAGCACCCAGCATGACCTAGGAGCTGTGGAAGAGGGTAAACACATGAGCCCATGGCCATAGGCAGTTATGGAGTCACAAGACACAGAGACGCTCTCAGGTCCCTCTAATTCCCCCAGGAGAAGTGTGGCTGGCAGCAGCTGAGGGCTTTGGCAGTTTGTCACACAAAGAGTACATGCCTGTGACCAGGCAACATCTCTCAGGGCAGTGTGACCCCCAAGGGTCACTGGGGCAACACTCAGCATGACCTGGGAGCTGTGGAAGAGAGTGAGCACATGACCCTAGGCTGCTAGCAATTGCAAAATCACAAAGTGGCAAGAAACTCGCAGGTCTCTGTGATTCCCCCAGAAGAGGTGTGGCAGGCATGAATCACACAAGTCTGTAGAGTTTGGTACATACAGAGTTAGAGACAGATTGACCTGGAGGATTTGTTGGTGGTTGGGGTGGGGAAAGGGAGACCATGACATTGCGGCTCTGGGCCAGAGATTTCTGCATGGCCACATTTGCTCTGACACTTTAAAGAGAAATGGAAAGACACCAAAGAACAAAGACTGAACAGACAACCAGCTCACACTGAGCGATCCCCCTGACAAAGGATGGGGCAACTCCACCCAGGCAAAGATGCCTCAGAAGCTAAGCAGCCGGCCCCTCCATCAGAAGACACTGGAAGAACAGGTGAATGATAAGTTTATTTCTAACAGAATCAGAAAACCCCAGCACCAAAGGAAAATAACATAGGGAGTTCCAGGTGTTACCTCACAACTCACTTATACTTCAGGCTGAAATTTTTTTTATTTATTTATTTATTTATTTATTTATTTATTTATAGTTTTTTCTTATTCTTTTTAATGGCCTGCTCTCATTTCAATTAGATTCATATTTTGCAACCTGTCTTTAAGGTCACTTCTTAACTTTTTTGTCACATATATGTTTTATAGATTTATGCCCCATACTAGACTATTTTCCTTTCTATTTGATTTTTATCTTGATGTGTATGTAAGCTCTGATTTCTTTGCAATTTGGGGATATAGTGTCTTAGAGTGTGCTCTAAGACAAAAATCAAGCAGGAGCTGGCAGATCACCCTGTTGTGTCCATGCTGAGAGATTATAATCTCCTTCCCAACCCTTTTATTTCCTTCTTTTTTTCTTTCTTTTTAATTGTTCTGGATCATCTTGATTTTGGTGACATATCTGTGGTAGCTTTCAACCCCTTTGGCTTTTTTCTAAGATGCATTTTGCTTGAGTCATGGTTGACATTTTGGATTCTCTCCATTCCCTCAACCATCCCTCAACAGAATGACTAGGAGGAGGAACTCCCAACAAAGAAGAGAACCAGGGAAAATGTCCTCTGCCACAAATAAAGTGGATACGGTTATAAGCAAGATGTCAGATAGACTTCAGGGTAGCAATCATGAAGCAATCAGGGTAGGCTTCAGAAAAGCATTACAGACAATATAGAATCTTTAATGGCAGAAATGAGATCAAATCAGGCCAAACTCAATCTCAGGAAACAAACTGAATGTTGCTGGTGGGACAGGGGGATAGTGTGGCTGGGTTATGGACACTGGGGAGGGTATGTGCTGTGGTGAGTGCTGTGAATTGTGTAAGACTGATGATTCACAGACTTGTATATTATAATAATATATTATATGTTAATACAAAATTTTAAAAAATGTTATGAATGAGATTCAGTCTAAATTGGATACCCTAACAGCTAGGGTAAATGAGGCAGAAGAATGAATTGGTGATCTAGAAGATAAGCTGATAGAAAGGAAGGAAGCCAAAGAAGATAGGGATAGGCTGCTAGTAGCCCATGAGAAGAGAGAGGGACATTCTAATGAAACATCCCAATGTCAGAATTATTGGGTTCCCCAATGGGGTGGGGAGAGAGAGAGGACTAGAGGTATATTTGAGCAAATCATAGCTGAGAATTTCCCCAGTCTGGGGATGGAAATAAACATTCCTGTCCAAGAGGTAGAGAGGACCTCTCCCAAAAATCAATAAAAATAGATCAACACCACAGCATATAATAGTGAAGCTTGCAAATCTCAGAGCCAAGGGAACTATACTGAGAGGAGCTAGGGGAAAAAGATTTCTTATGTACAAAAGGAGGGACAACATAATAAAATCAGACCTATCCACAGAGACATGGGAAGCCAGAAAGAAAAAGAAAGACCCCAAGAGTAATATAGACCAGAAATTAACAGAGACAATCTATAGAAATAGGGACTCTACAAGCAATGCAATGGCATTAAATTCAATAGTTACTATCAACATGAACAGAGTGAATCCTCCCATAAAAAGGCATAAAGTTTCAGATTGGATAAAAAATAGGATCCATCCATATGCTGTCTACAAGAGACCATTTTGAACTTAAAGACACATCCAGATTGAAAGTGAGGGGATGGAGAACCACTTATCATGTCAACAGACATCAAAAGAAAGCTGGGATGGCAATTCTCATATCAGACAAATTGGATTTTAAACCAAAGACTATTGTCCTTTTGTAGAGGGACATTCTGTGATACTTAAAGGGTCTATCCAACAAGAAGATCTAACAATTGTAAATATCTATGCCCCCAACATGGAAGCAGCCAACTACATAAACCAACTATTAACCAAAATGAATTATCATATTAATAATGATACATTAATAACAGAAGATTCAGTATACCACTCACAGCAATAGACAGATCATCTAAGCATAAGATTAACATATAAACAAAAGCTTTGAGGGACACATTGGAACAGATGGACTTCATAGATATATAAAGAACATTTTATTCTAAAACAGCAGAATACTCATTCTTTTCGATTGCACACAGAACTTTCTCACGAATATATCACATACTGGGTCACAAATCAGGTCTCAACCAATACCAAAAGACTGATATTACTCCTTCATATTTTCAGATCACAATGCATTGAAACTGAAACTCAAACACAAGAAAAAAATATTAAAAGGAATGCAAACACTTGGAGGTTAAAAAGCACCTTGCTAAAGAATGAATGGGTCAACCAGGAAATTAAAGAGGAAATTAAACAGCTCATGCAAACCAATGAAAATGAAAACACATTGGTTTAGAACCTATGGGATACAGCAAAGGTGGTCCTTAGAGGGAAGCGCATAATCATCAAAGCCTCTCTCAAAAAATTAGAAAGATCCCAAATGCACAAGCTAATTTTAGACATAAAAGATCTGGAGAACGAACAACACATAAAGCCTAAACCAAGCAGGACACGAGAAATTATAAAGATTACAGCAGAAATCAATGAAATAGAAACTGGAATAATAGAACAGATCAACAAAACTAGAAGCTGGTTCTTTGAAAGAATTAATAAGATCAATAAACCTCTGGCCAGAATACCCAAAAGAGAAGAGAAAGGACCCAAACTAATAAAATCATGAATGAAAGGGGAGATATCATGACCAATACTAAGGAAATAGAGACAATTATTAGAACTTATTACCAGCAGCTATATGCCAAGAAACTAGGCAATCTGGAAGAAATGGATGCATTCCTGGACACATATAAACCACAAAGACTAGAGGCGCCTGAGTGGCTCAGTGGGTTAAAGCCTCTGCCTTCAGCTAAGATCATGATCCCAGGGTCCTGGGATCGAGCCCCACATCAGGCTCTCCACTCAGCGGGGAGCCTGCTTCCTCCTCTCTCTCTGCCTGTCTCTCTGCCTACTTGTGATCTCTCTCTGTTAAATAAAAAGAAAAAAACTAAAAAAAAAAAAAAAGGACTTCTCAAACTCAACACCCAAAAAACAAGTCAACAAGTCATGGGCAGAAAACATGAACAGACACTTCTCCAAAGAAGACATACAAATGGTTAACAGACACATGAAAAAATATTCAACATCTCTAGCCATGGGGGAAATATAAATCAAAACTACAATGAGATACCACCTTACACCAGTTAGAGTGGCAAAATTCACAAGACAGGAACAAACAAGTGTTGGCAAGGATGTGGAGAAAGAGGAACCCTATTACACTGTTGGTGGGAATGCAAGCTGGTATAGCCACTCTGGAAAATAGCATGGAGATTCCTCAAGAAGTTAAAAATAGGAATACCCTTCAACCCAGGAACTGCATTGCTAGGTATTTGCCCCAAAGACACAGATGTAGTGATAAAAAGGGACATATGCACCCCAATGTTCATAGCAACGATGTCCACAATAGTTAAACTGTGAATGAAGGTGAGATGCCCTCCATCAGATTAATGAATAAAGAAGATGTGGTTCATATATATGATGGAATATTACTCAGCCATCAGACAGGGTGAATACCTACCATTTGCATCTACATGGATAGAACTGAAGGGGATTATGCTAATTGAAATACCTCAAGCAGAGAAAGACAATAATAATATGGTTTCACTCATATGCAGACTATAAGGAATAGCACAGAGGACCATAGGGGAAGGGAGGGAAAACTGAATGGGAAGAATTCAAAGAGGGAAACAAACCATGAGGGACTCTGGACTCTGGGAAACAAACAGAGGGTTAAAGAAAGGAAGGGATTAGAGGGATTGGGGTAATTGGCTGATGGATATTAAAGAGGGTTGTGATGTGATGAGTATTGGATGCTATATAAAACTAATGAATCACTGAACAATACATCAAAAACTAATCATGTACTATATGTTGGCTAACTGAACATAATAAAAAATATGTATGATATAGTGTCCCTCTTCATCTGTTATTTTACTCTTTGGTATAAAATAGATTTTGTCTGGGTGCCTGGGTGG
>RCUC01012872.1:0-28213 GCA_003697995.1 Taxidea taxus jeffersonii
AAAAAAAAAAAAAAAAGTGCGACCTTCCTTTTGTGGAGCCAGCCCTGTTTTATAACGATTAATATACCTTTAAATGATTAAAGTAAATTCAACATAAAGTCACAACTGATGCTAAAATACCTAGGTAAAATTTTTTTAAAAAAACTTAATTTAAAAACAAACAAACAAACACTAAATCATAGTTTCTCTTACTGTATTCCACAGGAATTTTATCCATGCTAGAAATATAAGTAAATTCTGAGTGATTCCCAGGACTAGGTATAGAAACCAATTACCTAAATTGACTACACACACTGATATCTTTTAGCCAAAGCATTATAAAACAATTTTATCTTCTTTGAAGTGGCAATGCCTAGTTTTGTAAAGAAAATCACAGCACCAAGAGAAAACTCCAAAAGTAATTTTAGAAGCTTCAAATCTCCATTAGTTAATATTTTTCTTCTCAGTTCATAGCTTGATCATATCTGAATTATAAATACATGACTATGAAAGTCAGTAGTATTTTCTAAGCAGGAATCTGCTGAATTACCCCCAAGATTTAAAAAAAAAATCCAGTCTCCAACTATTTGTCACTAATATGAACAAAAATCACCCTAATACACTCATGGGCATATTGAAGTGACTCCCCACACAAAACAACTGGAAAGATCAATCAAATCAGATGTTGAAGTTTTCAATATTGAAGAAAAAACAACATTAACTTGTTTTTCACCTGGAACCAAGGTTAGGTCTAATGTAATAAACTCTATTTTTAATCCACTTGTGCTCATAGCCAAACATAAAGAAGTCAGAGGCTTTATTTTAAAGCAAATGTGTCCAGCTTAGATGTGTGAAAGAATTTTTAAATCATAACACCCAACATCAAACAAGAAGATTTCAGAGATTCCCTGACTGATTAATCAATTGCATAGCTTTCGATGTAAACACATGGGGGAAAATGTGAATTCTTTGTTTTCTAGATTTTCAAAGATATAATGAAAAATATAATGGTTCGTGAATATCAAAAATTGTATTCTCACATTGATTGACAAAAACTTGTTAACATGCAACTGTAGCCATTTTTTTTTTGCCTTTGTGTTATAGAATTCAAAAATGTATGAGAAACTTGGTCAAATAACCGGTAAAATTACATCTATGCATTAGTATTTTTAAGAGGCAAAAAATGATATTCTATTACCATGATGAGACTAGAATTAATTTAAATAACTTTGGGCTTGATTCATGAAAAACAAAAATACTTACGCAGTAGGGGGGCATTATTTCTGCATTTTTTTTTATATGCACAAGTCATGGTCTGTATTCAACTTCCAATTCAAAAAGAAAAGTTGCAGTTTTATGTAGGCAGGTTTTTGTGTGAGTGCACAGTTCCAAAGTGAAAAATAAATAAGCCTGTAGAGAACTTACGCCTTTTAGCAGAGTGTTAAAAGGATTGCAGGCTGAACTCCAGGCAAAAAATCTCATCCCAATAAATTATTACCAAAATGTTAGCAAGCACCAAATTGTCACTCAGGCAGCAGGGACATAATGGTGACACAGAAGAAAACTGCCACATAAATCACTCTAAAATAGCCCTTCAGTTGGTATAGGGGAGAAACTTCATCCTCAGCTGAATCTCATCTCCCACCTTTTCATCTCTATGATAAAATGGCAACTGTCCAAATCACTAAAAATAATTTAAAATAAATCCCTGGAGAGATTGCTGGCAAACTTAGTAAAGCCTTTCGTGATTAAGAAAGAAACAAATAGAGACCGTATAAGAAAAATGCTTTTCAGAAATATTCTCCCTTTTAAATCTGAATTGATAAAGTAAATCACAGGTTTCAAACTAAACCAAAGGAGATAGATAGATAGATAGATAGATAGATAGATAGATTTTTTTTTTCTTAATTCCTCTGGGGAGGTATATCTTTTGAAGAGCAAAGAAACATAAAGAAATAGATTATATAAATAAAATAACTTGGTATTGTCAGGACAATTTCCATGGAAGCCAATGCATTGAACTCGTGAAAAATGTTCTCAGGACTTTTATGTATATTTGTAAAAGACAATTTTGAGCATTCACGTCACATCCAAAATTATTTTTTTTAAAAAACTATTCAGTAGAAAAATACAGTTATCTTTAAATAAAAATGGATTTTTGTAATTAATCACCATGAAAAGTCATTCTAATAGTAAATAAAGTAAATCAACATTATCAATAATTTTTAGAATAAAATGGATCATACGTGTTTTTAAAAGACATACTTGGATATTTCTAAAAACAGAAGTTTCAAAAATAGAAGTATCAATTTTATTTTAACATAAAGTATTTAGAAACAGTCGTAACTTTATCGTTTCTTACATATTTAAAGAAATCACTTCTGCTGATTTATCTTTATCCCTTAAACTTTCAGGAAATCTTAGCTATTTCAGAGGCCGATCCTGTGACAATGTTTTCGCTTTAATCGGTTTTTCTTTCATCACATCCTGAAAATAACTGGAAAATAAACCTAGACATTCAAGATCATTTTATTAATTCTGCGAAAACTATTGCATAATAACACAGGCAGCACTCAACTTTCCTCGTCAGTTTTGAAACATAAGTTACATTACTGTTATTGTCTTAAACTTAGCATCCTTCCTGAAGCTGAAGGGGGAAAAAAATCAACTTGCAATTTAGACAGTTACCAAATTACCAAAACTAGAGCAGCAACTCTTAATGAGCAAAACCATTAACAATTTTCCGACTGGAGCCCCTGTTCAAATACCTTGGACACCTTGTTAGCACAGAATGAGGTGTTCAATCAAGAGACTGGGAATTGGAAGTACCAGGGCACAGTTTTGAGTGGTGATTACAAGGGCGAGAGGGTGAGTGCCAAAGTAACAGTCTTCTACCCTGCAGGAAGCTGAGAAACCTTCAAGTCTACATTTGTAAATCAGGCCCGATGATTACAGCAGTCACAAGCAAAGAACATATGAAACAATTATTTGCACCATTCTTTCACTGTTTTAATTTGCTCTTAAAATGAACAAGATGATCCCCAGAGTCACTGGCATTTTGTCTTTATAAATTTAGAGCCTATGCTAGGATTTTTCATGGCACTGTAAGCAAAGGAAAAGACTAAAGGAATCCTTTCAAAGAGCATTCTCTTTTTTTTTTTCTTTCAAGTTATATTATTATTCGGGTTTGCTGTAACTTAAAATGTACAAAGCAGGCTGCAGGAGTTTATGTTAGATATTTAAGTTGTGTGACTCTGTTTAAAACATAAAATACTTGTTTCTTAATTATTAATTCCTAATTTTTGTATTTTTTTCATTTAAATGAAATGACTTAGACATTGAAACCCTGGCATTGAATGGGTGAGGAATAACATGTTTCCAGTTTTTAACCATCTTAAAACACTCTTTGTCAACCCACAGCTTACAAATAATTTATTAAAAGAATTTGACTTTAGCTTACAGTATTTAAGTTGTCCTCAGAACTTGAGTGAAGCAGTATCAAACTTGTGTGTAAAAGAATATATTTAAGCAAAATATAATTTTTAAAGTAAGTATTTTCTTACGTGAAAAAGTTGTACTGAAAAAAAAAAACACTAAACAGGAAGCTAAATCTTTTAAATGCCAATACATTAGATTGATTTTGTTGCTATTAAGCACATTTTTTATTGACTGTTGAGGGAAATTAAAAATCAGATGTCATAGAATAAAGCATTTATAATTAGAAAAATGAATTGCAAATATATATTTTAAATTATTATTCTCTGCTATAAAAATATGTTGTAATTTTTTAAAGTCATAATATAGGAATATAATCTTCCTTTTTTTTAATTCTTTAGGAGATGATATTCTAATTGTTTGGGGGACAGTTTTGTTATTATAGGCATGAGGGTCTACAGCTATGATGACTGATTATATTTTTATATGTCTTTATAATTTCATAAACTTCATTATGACTTAATCTGAAAAATAATTTTCAAAAGAACTTACTTAAACACAAATGAATTTTATTTCACCTCATGAAAACATATTAGATGTTGGATTCAAAGTCTAAGTTTTCTTCAGTAGCTGGGTCCTGAAAACTATAAAGCATTTTTAAAAAGCTTTCAAAACATTTCAGAATTTGAAAACTTCCTAATATCCTGTTTATATAAGCAAGAAAGAAAAATGACATAATTTTAACTACTCACAACTTATTTCAGAAAATCTATTAAATAATGTAATTAAGTTTATTTTTGAAACAGGCTTATATATTTTCCTAGAGAGGCTTCTCTTTCCTCTGGACTATTATTTCTGTCAGTTTGTTTGCTGAATAGTGCAATGCTGAGTTTCCAGATTTTGATTTCCCATTCTAAATCAATGGCTTAAAACACTGGAAACTCATATGAGAGATTACCATGTAATTTTGTAATGTATTACAATCACATCATTTGTCCCCCCAAACCACAAGTGATTATTGTTCAAGTGCTCTTTTTTCCAATCAGTAAAATCTTTTTCATCATGAGCTATCCAAATGTAGAGGGCGCTGTTGTTCATGTATTTTGAAAGTGTTTCATAAAACAAAACAGAGCCCGCTAATAGTTTAGTATTTGCCTTTCAAAACCTGCTTCTAAATTCCAGTGGAAGTATGTATGTGTAATGCTTGAATTTAAATTTAAAGGAACTGAAAAAGTGCTTGTGGAATAGATTATTAAAGTTGTTATATTTGCCATTAAGGGTTTATGTATTTTTAATTGTCCCCAGGTTCTAACTAATCTTTAATTCATTTTAACATTCTAGTTACTAAATTTTATAGAATACTTTAATTTTCTGGCATCATAATTATGTAAAAAGTGTGGCCTTGCGCGTTGTAGTTGCATGCTGGAAAACTTAGGGGTGTCATTTTTAAATGCTTTAAGAAAAAAAGAAGTAAATGTGGCAAAAATGTTAATAATTGTTGATTCCAGGGGGGTGTGGGGCACACAAATGTTTACGGTATTGTGTTTTCAACTTTTTCTGTGTTTGAAATTTTTCAAACTCTAAACCTGGAGAAACTACTCTGATTACTTAACTCAACTTTATTTTTTTTTCATTAGTTTTCAAGTAAATAGATATTTTGAAAATATTCACTGAACACCCTGACCTCTTCATGGTTAGCTTTCAATGCAGTTGTAAAGTATAAAAGTTTATGTGGATTATATGAAAAAAATATCATTTCTTTCATTAACTGAGCAAGGAAAAATAATTTTAAAATACAGATCTTTAAAAAATGTTTAAAAGTGAGTATACAGTAGTGATTTCTCTGATTTTTTAAATGTTTTCTCTAACATCATGATCTCATGAGTTTACCTCTCGTCTTTTGATCAATGACATTATGGTTGCTGTAAAGAATTTTAAGATGGAGTCAGAAACCCAAACAAATTACAGTATTTTATTATTCTAAACACAAAACTTTAGTAAGACGTTGTTATAACTCATAAAATAAATTTTAAAACTCTAAAAATTTGGATGCACCTTTGTATAGAAAGCATTGAATAAATGCTGCATAAAACTAACCAACACGTTCCCCAAAATAGTAAATGCTATAAGCATTAGGATTCCAGATTTAAAATACCTTAACTTAGAAAACTCAAACCAGACTCTAAAAAGAGGTTATATTCCAGTGTTTTTATTCTTAATTCTTTACATTTAATTTAATACTTAACAGAAACCACTTCAAAATTTTTCTTGCCATGTTTATATAAATACAATTAAAAGGCATTTTTTATATTGTGATATGCACTGCATAAACTTAAGAAGAGGATAACCTCTCTAGTTAAATAAAATTACATGTGAAATCATATGGATTTTGATTGAACATTTCTTGTTCATTTGTATTGTTGGGCACCACTGAAGCAGCAATAACCTCTCTTTTTCTTTTAAATCTAACTTGCAGAAAGAGACAGAGAACATTAGTGACTAGTTTATGTAAATATGTAAATATATATTCTATGCAGAGCCAAGAAACTCAATTACCAGAAAACCATAAATACAGCTTAAAGAAAAGTTTTCAGTGTAGCTCAAACATAACTTTTCATCACTTCAGGTTATTTTAAAATCAGAATAAGCATGGCAGAAAGCACAAGAAGAAAAAGCAGTTCACTAAAATGGCTCATAACTTGCTCTCTTGAATAGGGTATCTGAAACTTTGTCCAGTTAAACTGTATCTAATCTAGCACAAGTAGGCATTGTCTGCTTTTTATGGTATCCATGAACATGCAAGAAGTTTTCCACCTTAAAAACAAGGAGGTGGGGGCAGGGGACAGTGGGGGGTGGGGAGGGCTGATCCATAACTGAGTAACAGTTGCCTTTTATGATTGGCAAGTTCTTTGGGACCAAGATACCCCCCAGCCTGACTGAGGAAGGCACAGAGATGCAGTTCGGCCCTGTCTTTATGTCAAATCACTGCCATCAAAACAATGGCTCATATTACATGAAAATCTTGTGCAAATGAGCCATAATGGGAGTGAATGACAATCTCCTAAGACCATGCAGCAGGGTCCCCCTTTGATCTGCAATACTGTTAATCTTTCTCAAACATAGCACGCTAAGTATACTTGGCAAATCCTATAAGAGAAAGTCCCTATTGCACAGATCCAGATATCAACAATCTGCAAGTGAGATAGACACCAGTGAAAAGTTCCATATTGGTCATGGGTTTCCATTTTACATGAACCTTTTTTATTTTTGTTTTTTGTTTCTGTTGTTGTTATGCTGTTATGATGTTTTTGTTTCGACTTTTATGGAACATTTATACTCCATACTTCTATTTTTAAATCTTGTAAGGGTTGCTTTGCATATATTAGGTTGAATTTTAAGCGGCTGATGTGAAAAATTATTTTGAAAAGACTTCCGTCAAAAGACTACTAATTGGAGGATGTATGAAGTGCCTTATTTACATAGACTTTTGTCATTAATCACAGTGGACTCAGACTGATGACTTTATATGATGTTGCACCAAAACGCAAGAAAGGGAGGGAGAGTCAAGAACTTTCAAGCATGATGTTTTCTAGTGTAAGGAGAGAATGATTTAGGTGTTTCTGTTTCTAAGACGGTTTCAACAACCATCAGAATATCGCACAAGGACTTTTAGATCACCCTTTAGATAACAAAAGGTATTTTCTTTTGCTCTCTAATATCAAAATCAAATTGGTTGGGTCGCCAAATATGTAAGGCACATGTAGACTATAAGGCAAGCAGAGTCAATCATGTGCTGGGAAGAAATATGCCTCTTCAGTTGTGCTCTGCTTTTGAAGTGTTGCCTAAAAATCAGCCTTGGGCTTCAAAGAGAGAAGGATTATAGCCTTTATCCAGCCATGAATATGGCTGGAACTCAGAATGTCAGCATCTAACCACGATCCTGGCCGGACAGTAGCATAGCAGAAATTCAGTCTCCTTCAAAACTTGGAGTAAATCATAACAATGAAGAAATAAGCAGTGAAATCTTATTACAGTGTGGCAGGAAAGAAAGGGGGGACCCTCATTTTTTGACATGCAGACCAACCCTCCCCCAAAAGTGGTGTCCCCCGACCTTGCACCAGTCTTCTCCAACTAGATCATTTTAATCTCCCACCAACTGTCAGGCAGAAAGACGTGCTATCAAGGAGAAAGCTATTCCTTTTGCCTTCTAACACCGATCGGATGACAACCTTTCCAAGTCCCTCCTCTCTGTCAGAGTTCAAGGGTTCAAAAATGGTCAGAATATCAAACAACAAAAAAGCAGCAGTATTTTGCAGGAAGAGTTTAAGTACATCAGATTATATAGAGGGGTTCGAAGAGACACTGGTGTTAGGTTTCATTTTCATTCTCAATCACATTGTCGGTGCCCTCTGCCAACAGCCTAGAGAGGACACTGATCTCCTTCTGCTACTGGGATACTGCAGAGTGGAAGTCCTTCAAATGCCGGTCATTTCTACTTAATAACCTGGTATGTTTGAGACAAAATATTAAATGACAAAAATGTCCTCACCTTCAGAAAATAGGTTATTTGGAATTACTATTTCAACATGATATGTTTATTTTGGTCTAAGGGCAAAGGGGTGTCATGTCATCCCTTCTCGAAGTTGTGAACAAAAATGAAGAGAATCTCTCACTGAGTTTAGGGGAAGATTCTCCCTCGGAATAGGTAGACCTCCCAGAACAACCGAGTAATCTGTCTGTTAAAATCTGACACAGTCGTTGCTGCCTTTTCCCTACACATTTTTCTACTGATGCTGAGGAAAACCCACACAGAAAGTATTTACAGAAGAGGATCGCAGCATCATGACAGGCTAAGCAATGGGTTTCATTAATAAGCCATGTTTATTGCTCAGTGCAGAGGTTTTGTGTGGAAGGCACTTGAAGAATGATCACTATAAAATCTAATATTAACAAAAAATTTTAATATGTAATAGGGTCTTTGATATCATATACATATTTACCCCTAGGTCCCACACATAAATACAGAATTGAGATCACAAAGGCATTTGATTTTCTCCATCCTTCTTGCATTTAAGATGTTTCCTTTTTTATATAGCCTGGCATTTGACATTCATAGTGAACAGCCTGACAGTGTATTTTAGTTCCACAGAAAGTTGGAAGGAAGAAGAAAAGGTGGTTGATGAATTAAGTAGCTAAGGGAAGGCAAAGTGATGCTCGCACGCCTCATTTTGTTGAAAATGGGGACAAAATGGGTCCAGACTTAGGCAGAATCCACTGTCCTCTCTCCATGTTTGCTCAAAGCAATGTGACTCCCAGGTCCTAGTTCAAGTATTAGGGATCTCACCGGGGCTATTTCGCATAGAATAAGAGCCCTTAGTGTAGAAGGCAAGAGTGAAGGAAAGATGGTTCAAGAAGCAGGAAAACAAAATTCTTCAACCTGTGAAAGGTAACAGGAGCATGGAAGAAAGACTGCTTTTAAGATTGCATCTGAATGATTTTTTTTTTTAACTACATAAAATTCTCTGGTAGTATAATATCATTATCCAAAAACTTGGAGTGTGGGCAATGCCTCTTTATACGAAGCATACAATGAAATATCCCTACGATGTATTTAGCTTTCAGTAGGGCCTAGCTGTTAGGTTCACAACTATTTAAAACTCATTTCTAAAGAACCATAACCAATTTACAGCAGATTGTTACTGGATACGCCAACAATCACTATAATATTCTATCCTCATCAATGCCCTTCAATGACCACACAGCTATAAATTTACAGATAAATCTATATAATAGATTTATATATATGATAGATTTATATATATATCATATATATATAAATATATAAAAATTTATATATATATTTATAAATTTATATATATAAATATATATAAATATATATCATATATATATGATCAATTTATAATAAATCTGTAGATCTATAAAATCTATGCGTCATTTTGTCAAAATGTCAGGTAAAACTCTTCTGTTGTTGTTCTTATGAAATCAGTATTTTCCATAATAATATGCACTGGAAAATGTTTTTTAAAGAAGAGAAAAACAAAACACGTGGTTATTATTTCTTATAAAGTTGAAATTTCTGCAAAATCCTCAACACTTGCCAGCAGTCCTATTTATTATTATCTGGCAAATTCATTTCTAAGTCTTCTGGTTCAGTATTTAAAATTTTTATTTATTTACTCTTTTGAATGAGCAAGACACTTAAAATGGCTCAAAATGCAAAATAAAGAATAACCTTGTGAACAAGTGAAAATTCTTCCTAGCTCTCTCTCCATCCCTCCTGTTTCCTACTCTCTCCAGTCAGATAATTTTATGCATTCTTTGTTTGTGTAATTTTTGTGCATTGTTTTATAGTATCTTTATGTGTACATAAAAAATACAAGCAACCACTATCTCCCCTCCTGAAATATCCGTCTGCCGTCTGTCTGCCATCCATCCTTCTCTATGCCTCAAACTTCATTGTCATGACAATGTTCTCATTCACTCACACATCCACCAACCTACTCTATGTGCAAGCATCTTTTCTCCTTTCCTCCTCTAACAATGGAGAAGGTATTCTTTCTCCTAAGTCCAATTCTTTCATTCAGGTTTAAGCACTATCTTCTGCACTGACTCAAAGCTTCGTTCTGTTTCTCTGTTTGCTCTGTTGCTCTGTTTTCCTTTTGCCTCCTGCATCTCCACTGTCTACTTCTCTAGATTCTGGAGCTAGTTATTTAAACTTAAATGAATTCAAATTAAAAATTCCTTCCTCAGGGGCACCTGAATGATGCAGTCGGTTAAGCACCCAACTTGTAGTTTTGGCTCAGGTCATGATCTCAGGGTCATGAGAAATAACCCTGCATCAGGCTCTGTGCTCAGTGTGGAATCTACCTGAGATTCCCTCCCCTCCTCCATCTGCCCCTCCTGCTCGTGCTCTCCTTAAAAGAAAATTAGCTTTCTCAGTTGCACTAGCCACATTGCAAGTGCTCAGTAGTCACAGGTGGTAAACATGTCCAACATTGCAGAAAGTCCTAATGGATAGCACTATTCTAGAGCTTATTTGAAAAGTGATAGAATGCCCCAACTCCATTACTCACTAAGCATGATCTTGTTATTTTCTCTACCAACCTTCAGTTTACTAGTAAACTGAGAACAATAGTAGCATCAACTTCATAGATTATTGTATATAAATAATATGTATTAATCATTATATTTTATACCCAAAACAAATATAACATTGTGTGTCAACTGTACTCAAATAAAAAAATAAAGAATAAAAAGAACATATATCATGTAAGTTGGCACAAAAATTGAATATAAATATGGATCAGAAAATAGATATGGGTATGGATACAGAGGTAAAATTATTTTAAAATAATTTGTAGTTTTCTCTTTTCCATAATAAATACTTTTAGCCCCTCTGAAGCTGCATTTTTTTAAAAGATTTTATTTATTTATTTGATAGACAGAGATCACAAGTAGGCAAGAGAAGCAGGCAGGGAGAGAGAGGAGGAAGCAGGCTCCCCGAGGAGCAGAGAGCCCGATGTGGGGCTCGATCCCAGGACCCTGGGATCATGACCTTAGCTGAAGGCAGAGGCTTTAACCCACTGAGCCACCCAGGCACCCTGAAGCTGCATTTTTTAACTTTAGGCAATTTTAAATTATATTTATGTCCTCAACCTTTAAATATGAACCAACATTCATTTTCCCACTTCTATATATATATATATATACTTTTAAAATAAGTATTATTATATCATGTCTGCAAGTGCAATGACCGGAACTTTGTGTTCTGGTCACACAACACTCCATAAATACTGCTGAATGGGATTAAATCTAGTTACAGGCACTTGATTAATGTCTTCTTCTGTGTGTCAGAAGTCTTCTCATTGCATTCAAACTCTACTTCCATTTATATACTCAAGTATCATGTTTTCTTTGTATCTTCTGTAGTATGTAATCATCTAAGTTTTAAGGCCTCCTAAATCTTCAAATATGCATTAGCCCATCCGAATTGCTCTAGACTCTTTCCAATTTGAAGATTACTGGAGAACCTACAATGGTCAGAAAGTTACACTTGCTAATCAAGTAGCCAAGATAATCATGTTCCTTAAAAGCCTTTGATTACACTTGCAAATTCAATTGTCCCAAATAAAATGGTTGTCAAGGGAAGAAACAAAAAGTAATAAGGAGGGGCGCCTGGGTGGCTGAGTGGGTTAAGCCTCTGCCTTCAGCTCAGGTCATGATCTCAGGGTCCTGGGATCGAGCCCCGCATCAGGCTCTCTGCTCAGCAGGGAGCCTGCTTCTCCCTCTCTACCTGCCTCTCTGCCTACTTGTGATCTCACTCTCTCTGTCAAATAAATAAATCAAATAAAGTAATAAGGAGTGGTATTATTATCTCTTGCTCTTTGCATAAGAAGTCACTTTTTCTGAAGAGAAAAGCACTTTTCCTACTAGATGCCTGCAATGAGATAATTTAAATATACAACTTTAAAAGTTGTTAATTTTTTTTCCTTTGGATATATATACATTCAGTAAAAATATGTCAAAAATGCTAATACTAAAATTTTAAATAAGAGGCATCAAATGAGCCACCCAGTCATCGCAGACATGTACATTTTAAAAGGAGATCTTCCAATGTCAAATAAATCAGGTTACATTCATAAAATAGAACACAGGGCCACCATTAAAAAGGAATAAAATAGGGACATCTGGGTGGTTCAGTCAGTTAAGTGTCTGCTGTCGGTTCAGGTCATGATCCCAGGGTCCTGGGATAGAGTCCTATATTAGGCTCCTCACTCAGCAGGGAGTCTGCTTCTCCCTCTGCCTGCCGATCCCCCTGCTTGTGCTCTTTCTTTCTATGGCAAATAAATAAATAAATAAATAAATAAATAAATAAATAAATAAAATATATTTTAAAATCAAATATATACTTATAGAGAATAATCTTTAATATATATATACATATATATTTTTTTAATTCACAAAGGAGAGTGAATAGTTTCACTACTTGTATAAAAAAATGAGAGAGAGGCACCTGTGTGGCTCAGTTAGTTAAGCAACTGACTCTTGTTTTAGGCTCAGGTCATGATCTCAGGTACTGGGATCAAGCCCTGTTTAGGCTCTGCACTCAGTGGGGAGTCTGCTTGAGGATTCTCTCTCTCCCCTTCTGCCCCCTCCCTGCTAATTCTTTCTTTTTCTCTCTCAAATAAATAAGTAAATCTTTTTTTAAAAAAGAGAGAGAAATATATACGTATACTTGAGAATATTTGGATTATTAGTGGAAGAAAAATTGTGTCATTTTGAATTTCTTACCATTTTTTAAAATGCTTTTATTTTTATCAAATTAATGCATTCAGTATTGAAAGTCCCAAAACAACAAAAAGTCTTCTACCTCATATCCACTAACCCACTGGACTCTTTTCTTCAAGAATAACACTTTCCGGCGCATGGGTGGCTCAGTGGATTAAGCCGCTGCCTTCGGCTCGGGTTATGATCTCAGGGTCCTGGGATCGAGTCCCATGTTGGGCTCTCTGCTCAGAAGGGAGCCTGCTTCCCCCTCTCTCTCTCTGCCGGCCTCTCTGTCTACTTGTGATCTATCTGTCAAATAAATAAATAAAATCTTCAAAAAAAAAAGAATAACACTTTCATTACAAATCTATTTGCCTCTGTATTTCTAAATAAATACATTACATTTCTATTTAATAATCTAATAATTTTGCATATTATGTATTGACTTCTTGTTATGGTAAGTACCTTCTTACACTTTACTTCCCATATCCCTTCCTTTGTGATCACATACCTTTAAAGACTTACATATTTTGGTTATATAAGTATTGTTCCCTGCGGAGTCAAATGATAGTCAAATGTGCTATCATTATTTTTCTTGCATTACTTGTTATGTTTTACAGAGTCAATATTTGTCTTTTTAAAAGTTAGTTATTATTTTATTTTGCTTATTGTATTATTAGTATATAGTTAATTTCTCCTAAAATTTTCAACATAATTTTAATACTTATCTCAATACTATTCTCCAACATCATTAAAATAAATCAAATCAAACCAAAATGATTTTCCACCATAAATCTTCGTTGGGCCCTCTACTTTCTTGTGAAATCTAATCTGGTTGTTATTAGGCCTTTTACTGTTATCTCAGAGTTTTTGTTTACTTCTCTCCTATGACAAAGCCATGTCTTTCTTTTTTTTGGTTAATTTATTCTATTATAGTGAAATAATAGTACCTTATTGAGAGTAAGTATATAGAAGATAATTTGCCGAAAACTTGTAGGCTTGAAATTTCACAGAGTCTGGTTGCATGTAGATTCGTAAGTTGAAATTATTTTCATCAAACTTCATGTGCTAAATACTTGGTAGACTTTCTTATCAGTTGACTAATGTCCTTCAGTTCTGGGGATTTTCTTGTAATATATCTCTATTTTCTCTTTTTTCCCCTTTTTTTTGCCAGTTTTTAAAAAATTAATTATTTTTATTGACATATAATGTATTATTTGCCCCAGGAGTACAAGTCTGTGAATCGTCAGGCTTACACACTTTCCAGCACTCACCACACCACATACCCTCCCCAATGTCCATAACCCAACCACCTGCTCCGCACACCCCTCCCCGCAGCAACCCTCAGTTTGTTTTGTGAGATTAAGAGTCTCTAATGGTTTGTCTCCCTCTCAATCCCAACTTGTTTCACTTTTTCTCTGTTTTTTTTCTTTTTAGAACTCTTCCATCATCTTGATGTCGGATATCCTCGAAAACCTTCTAATTTTATTTCACTTCCCAGTATCCATTCTTTGTCTTTTTATACTATTTTCTCAAAGATTTACTCCATTTTATCTTTCAATGCTTTTATTGTATCCTTAATTTTGTTTTCTTTTTTTGTTTTTTATAAATTTAATTTAATTTTATTTTTTTGTGTGGTCCAAAATTCATTGTTTGTGCACCACACCCAAAGCTCCAAGCCCAAGTTCTCTTTTTTCTTCCATGATCCTTTTTTCTTTTTAAATTTTTTAAATAGCATCCTGTTCTTGTTTCATGGAAGTAATAGTTTCTTTGTCTTGCTGATGTTATCAATCAGCTTCTGGTTTTTTGGTTTTCTGAATTGTCTCTATTTCTTCATAGTTCATTACTTATTTGTTTGGCCCCTGTATTACATTAATTAAGTCTCTCCTCAAATGTCTGGAGATTCTTAGCACCTCACTCAGTTAACAGTGAGTAACCAACAAGTTGATTGGGAGTTCTACCTGAGTGGGAAGAGTTAAGGATTAGTGAAACTGCCTTTTTTATTTATTTTTTTAATTGTTGTGGGAAATCCCAACATCAATGCATCCCAAGTGTCAGTCCCTTCTTTGTGTATCTGGAGCCTGAATTCTGAGTCTCTGAATACTTCTCATTATCTCCCTCCATAGGCATTTGGGTTTCTACTCTGCATTGTGCTGTGTCCATTATTACCTGTCCACCTGCTTTCCACCTTCTAAGTATCTGTTGACATCTTCACTATTATTTCTTCTTCCTCATTCCTTGCCTTATGAGTTTATAATTTTTATATGCCTGTCCATTGAAGTTAGGAGAGACTAGTATTTACTATATCTTTGTAGTTTGTCATGTTTAATTGAATGTACATGTATCACTTCTTATTAAGTATTCAAGAAAGTCCAGAATTTACAGGAGCATTCATTTAATTTTCATCTCCAGAAAATATTAAACTAATGAAATCTTTACCACCCATGAAGATCTTGAAGTCTTTATCACTGGGAAAATTCAGTGTACAGTGCTGTAACTAGTAGTTGTAACAACTCCATGTCCACTTGCCCAGAAGTAGGTTTTCAGTAAAGGAAAATAGTTGCTGTCCTACACCCTCTTGTAAGTGCATAAATCAGTTTAACATTTCCAAAGAAGAATTTAGAAATATATAAGAAGAGAATTAGAAAAACATGCCTTCTGATAGTAATTACATTCATAGAAATATATCTAGGCAAATCTCAGTATATCTATCTAGTCAAGAAACATTTGGTTGCAGATCAAATGAAAACTGATAGCTGGAAATCTCCAAGAACACAGCTGTGGAAAAGCTGTCTTCATTTCACTGGGTTGTATTGTGATTTCTTTCTTTCTCTGTGACTGTCTCTGTTTTCTCATAGTCACATCAACATGTTCCCAAAATGGCACTATCAGCCTTGGATATATGGGATTATTTTTACTGGTACCTCACAACCAAATGACTCAGTTTCCATGACTGAATCCCATTTCCTGGAAGATTAGTCTGATTGGCCTGGTCAAGTGAGTTTTTGTCGTCAGTGCCCAAGACAGAATTATAATTTGTACATTAGAACTGCCTCTCCTCAGACTGCTAGAGTTGGAAAGGTTCTTTTAGAAAGAAGCATGGATATCTGGAGGAAATTATCAGCTTCTCTAAGGCAGCAACATCAGTAGTCCAGATCATATCTAGAACACTAGCCAACTAGGTAAACTGGATTAGTCTACAATGGCTAATCTAGGTTCAAAGATTGGCATGAAACATTATGCAAACTCCATTGAAGTTTTTCCAATTTCAGTTTATTAGTGATCCAGCAAACAAAGAGTGCAAAAGATAATCATCAGATCAAGGATATAATTCAGTAGATACAGCTCACATTGACTTCCTGGATCCTCAAAGTTTTGTTCAAATGCAAATAGGATTGGCAGCACTCATGGAGTGAGGAACCAGACAGAAAATCCTAGAAATCTCAAACTCAGGCTTTTGTTTGTTTGTTTGTTTGTTTGTTTTGTTTTTAGTGGCTAGGCTGGGGTTGGAAGAGAATGTCAGCATTCAGGGATTTACTTTGTTATCAGAGAGGGGAAAAAAATAATGTATTTAACTTATATTTTTGCATAATATGTTTTGTATTATCAGCAGGTCTGCTGGAGGTTTCATTTCACTTGGCCTGTGTATGGACCCACAGTATATAATATAAATGAGTGGGGAAAAAATGTAGAATAAAGTGTGTAACACTGACAAATGATAACTGACACCCAGCCTCTAAACAGACAGGAAAACTAGAGTTGGAGAGACTGTAATATACGGGAAAAACTGCTATTCAGTTCTAAGTGACTATATTTTTGCAGAAAGATGTATTTATTTTCTGTTTTTTAGAAGTCAAAAATCAGATTCTTATGTGACATTTCTGAATTTGGAAATGTTGGCAAATTATCAAGATTTTTTTTTAATTAAACAATTTATAACCTCTGGGATTCTGAGACTGTGTGACTCATCCATTCCTCATACTTCAGTTTTAAGAGTGTTTTCCTACCCACAGCCTAAATAAAGCTGCATCAACATGAGGTTGGTCCTGATTCTTTTTAGGTGTTAGACTTCATGGTCAATACTTACTGCAGGAAGACTAGCAAGATACAATATGTAGTGTGGGTAACAATGAGAGATGCATGCTACCTAGACAAGCCTACATGTTTCTGTGTTTTGGCTTCACTACTTTAATTCCATTTGTTGGCCTTCCTTTTCCTCCACTGAAGTATAAGCTTCATGAATGCAGGAGATTTGCATGTACAACAATAATAACAACAAAAACAACAAAAGATTTTTTTTAAATACTGTGTTAATCAAGCAAATCAGGACTTCATACAACTAATTTGTGAACCTGTCTACGCATACCTTAACATATATACACAAATACAGACACACTTACACAATTGGTTATGGATTTTAATTATTCCCCCAGGCCAAAACCCAATACATCAAGAATGAGGAATTTAATCTCACATGCCAATTTTCCACAAAATGACAGAATGGTAGAATAGGAAAAGATACTAGAGAACTTCATTATTTTATAGACAAGATAGCTTTAACAACTTATTCAAAGTCTTTAAGACAATAAATTATATGTATGTAATTATTTTGGATATTCTTTGACAGGTAATAAGATTCCTTAAATTCTAAGATATAAGTCATGGCTAAGGTATCATATCTCCAAAGGTTTTTGAGGTGATTCTTATTTTAATCCAAACCATAATTTAGCAAAAAGCTTTATTTGAATTCCTTTCACAAACCCAACCAAAATTTTTTTAGGGTTCCTTCTAGAAGGTTTTATGTAACTAAAACATGTAACAACAGTGCGATTATTCTGGATTAAATAATATCAACATTACTCTTTATGTCCTATTGGGCAAAGCACCAACTTTAAACCACTCACTTCACTTTATACATGGAGCTGGTAAAATGCTATACTTATTTCAGGGTGCATTTGCCCAGGTAATTTTCAAATCTCAACTCTGATTCTTGTGCCCAGATTTTTTTTTATATTATTATTATTATTTTTAGCTTTTTTGACTTCACACATTGAAATTTATGGTGCATTTCACAGTGCTCCCTGCTGTGGGCCTCATCAGGTCCTGGCTGCCAGGCCACTAGGAAACAAGAAATGAATGCTGAAAAACCCTGTGGCTGTTCTTAACTAAAGAACTGCAAACATGACCAAAGTTCCCTGCAAATTCTCCTAGATTGTCAGAAGAAAAATGGCAACAAGCTGTAGCCATTCAATGAAGCAATATTTTCCTTATTATTTGCAAAGTCTTTTATTTAGCCTCAACAGTATCATTTTTGAAATGATTTTGTGACTGGGGGCAACACTTGGGTAGCCATCTGTTCTCTCAGATTAGCTGTCAGATGAGTACAGTATTTTTAGTCAATGTTTTCAAATTACTTTAAAATACCAACAAATTCAATATTTGTTCATGACATTAATGAGGGATATTTTCATGTTTTCATCCCAAACAAAGAAGTTGGATTTTCCAATCATATTACATTCTCTCCATTGTCACTGGTGCAAATGGGTAGTTTCTGACTTTTTTTTTTTTAAAGGAAGAAAAGGGAAAAAGAAAGTTGAAAGGTAGCCAAAATGTCAAGATGGATTTCAAATACCAGAGCTATCTTTGCACTTACAATTTTAAAAATCTTTAATTTGGGGATCTCTGCCTACCTACCATTACAAGCCCCTTCGGGGCAATGATCTATCAAGTTCTGACTGTTTCAAACTGTTTGTGCCCAATTCCACATCGATCAAGCTCACACTTGCTGCACTTTCAACCAGAGAGCCAAGAAACAATAATTTTCAATTAAGAAACCAGAAGAAGACTTGGGGATTTGATTTATGGTGCATGACTAATTATCAAATAGCTGGCCTAATGAAAATCAAGCTGCTGGTTACAACAAAGATTTAACTTCATTTTCTTGAAGAGATACTGATATGATCCAGAATGTAATTTATTGAAGTAGTATGATGCATTTTAAAAGTCATAGACATGTAAATGAGATAATTATCATTTTTAAATGACAGGACTAATTATTTATATTGTGATGAATTTTATATTCAGAGTACATATACACCTGAAATAAAAGATTATCTTTGCTTACAACGATTTTCACTTCCTTCTTATGCTACTAGTAGGCCTAAAAATACTGCATATAGTGCAAGGATTGATGAATCTTTTTAAAAGAAAGAAAGTTAAAATTTAATAGCTTTTTACTTTTTTTTGAAAATTCCTTGATGAAAATTATTCAGAATTATTCAGAATTCAGTAAATGAATGAAAACATTAAAACCATGTAAAATATAGTCAAGCAAATGTGTAAGATCATATTTTTTTGTTAATTATAGTTTTTTCTTGTATTGTTAAATGCAGACTCACAAATACAAATCCCTAAAATTATAAATGTGCTAGAATGCAATTAAATAAAATAATCATGTGTAATGTTCTTTGCCACATTAACGTAGACCTTATTTACAAATATTCAACTTTCAACACTATTTTTCTTCTATTTCACCTCACACATTCTCCTATGCAACCATTACTTAATCCCCAAACATCACATTTATTTCTTGCAATCTTCCTTCACTCGCATACTGTAGCTATTTATGAAATTCCCCAAAGTCCACATTTCCAAATTCTGCCATCTTTCAAGTCCAATCTTAGATGTCATACCTTCCATGAAATGAGTAAAAACTATCCCTTCATTGTTCTACTCCATCCTGAAAGGATGTCTTCTTTCTTTGGAGTCCCACAGATTTTTATGGTCACCAGTCAGATCAGTGGTTCTCAGTCCTGTTTGCTATAGTGAGGGCATGTAACATTCTATTTCTGATTTGGGTGTCAAATTATGGGTGTTTTCAGTTCATGAGAATGTACCAAGCTGCATACTTATGTGCAGTCTTCTGGATGTGGGCATTATATTTCACTAAAAAACATTTAAAAATATCAATGCTGTAACTCCAACCAATACCAATTAACTCAGAATCTCTGAGGATAGGGGTTTGGGCATTGGTACTTTTTAAGGGGTCCCCACATGACTCTAACATTCAGCCAGCTGTTCAGAATCACTAACCTGGATGGTATCTTAAGATTCTCTTCCTTTCCCAAGAGGTGGGTTCTACTGATACAACCACATAGAATGGACAACCAAAACTACAGGACTCCTAACAGAATACATTATTTAAAAAAATTTTTTTTAAAGATTTCACTAATTTACCTGGCAGAGAGGCAGGCAGAGGGGGCGGGGGAGAAGCAGGCTCCCTGCAAAGCAGAGAGCCCAATGCAGGGCTCGATCCCAGGGTCCTGGGATCACGACCTGAGCCGAAGACAGAGGCTTTAACTCCTGAGCCACCCAGGTGTCCCCAGAATACATTTTACAAAAGAATTTATGTTTGACCATTTTCTATGTAATGTGCTTATGACTTGTAATCATTACATGTTTCAGAGTTGATCAGCTATTCTTGGGAATGCTCATTTCTAAAATGTCATCATCTTATGGGGTTGATATTTATTATAGTATTTCTAATTTTATATTTTATATAATTTATATAAATATATAGATATGATTTTATAGATGTAAAAGTTTACAGATATTTTATAGATATAAAAGACATAATTTTGTATATCTTATTTCTAATTTATATGTCTTCTTATAGAAATAACATCCTCCCCTTCTGATGTCTGCTATTTTTGACCAGGAACTGGTTCACTTTTTTAAATAAATATTAATCATACTACTATTTCAATGTTGTTTGGCCAATAATTAAAAAAGAAAAGTGAGAGGAAGAAAGACATACTTGGGTAAGAAAAAGACTAATTTTGTATCTCTATGTTTAATTACATCATTTAAGATGGTAACAGTATTAGAAATAATCTTCTAATTGTGTAAATCATGAGATATCAGTGATCAGAAAATCCTTTTGAAATAGCTTGTCTTCAGTGAAACTAATTTTCAGCTATCCTCTATATTGCTCCTAGATTTGTTTGTACAGATAGTAATTAATAAGTTTCTGCTGGGATAAAAAGCATCTTAATGACAGCCCTCCAGTCTGTTTGCATTTTACCCTATGTCCAGAGCTGTCTTTCTAGTATGAATCAAATCATGCCTCGACCTTATTTCAGAATCTTTACCATGGACCCATCTTCTTGGTACTTAAATTGAGATTTGGGGGCTGCAGCGTGACTGGGAGCTTATTCAGAAAGACTAAATTTCATGCCTCACCCCAGAACCACTGAATCAGAATCTGCATTTTACTTTTTTTTTAAGATTTTATTTATTTATTTGGGGAGGAAGGGAGAGAGACAGTACAAGCAGGGGGAAGGGACAGATGGAGAGAGAAAAGCAGACTCCTCACTGAGGAGGGAACCTGACTTGGGGTTTGATCCCAGGATGCTGGGATCATGACCTGAGCCAAAGGTAGATGCTTAACCAACTGAGCCACCCAGATGCCTCCAAATTTTGGATTTTAATAAGATCTCCAAAAGTGAATCATGTGCACGTTGAAGTTTAGAAGGTCTTATCTTAAAAATAAAAGCCAAGACCTTCATTACCTGTCTACCATCATCCTTTTCCAGCTAATCCTTTACACTCAACCTGGGTCTCTAGCTATGCTGACTGACTTAGAGCTCCTGGAACAAGCCAGCATTTTCTTGTATTTGCATGTGTTGTTTTCCCTGTCTGGGCTATGTTCCCATAGATTTACCTGATAACTCACCTGGCAAATTCCTCAATTCAGCTTATTCTCCTCCTCTTTGTAGAAAGAGCTTTCCTGATTTAAGTGCAGTTAGTGTCTTTTTCTTTCTGTTTGTAAGGCTCTAATTTGAGTCATCAAATTATATTATAAATCATGTCTGCTGCTTTTTCTTTAGACACTGGACTCCTTGAGAACAGGAATTGCATCTTGTTAGAACCTACAGTGCTATCTAATAATATTTTAGACATGAAAAAATAAGTCAGCAAATGTTTTATGAGTGCTAGACAAAAGGCCTAGCTAAGGTCGTTTTCTGAGGACAAAGTATTACAAAATATTCCTTTTATAAGGGTGTACTTGAAAACTACACATTTAAAAAGACTTTATTGTAATTATTTATTGATTCCTCTATTTGCAGTGGAATAAGACTTACATAGATTTATAGAGTTAGAAGTAACTTGGGGCATAATCTAATCATCTACTTATTCTCTCTCAAAGAAGATGATCTGGGGTAATTAATTAATTTCTCCTATAACTGAAAAAAATGTACATTTATGAATCTGTTTACCTCCTCTTTACCTTCTGGTATATGTTTTTTTTAAAGATTTTATTTATTTATTTATTTGACAGACAGATCACAGGTAGGCAGAGAGGCAGGCGGAGAGAGAGAGGGGAGGAAGCAGGCTCCCTGCTGGGCAGAGAGCCCAAAGCCGGGCTCGATCCCAGGACCCTGGGATCATGACCAGAGCCAAAGGCAGAGGCTTTAACCCACTGAACCACCCAGGCGCCCCTGGTATATGTTTTGTACACAAATGATGCTCAACAAATTATTTCTAAATAAGACAATAAACTAGTTAGCATTTTTGTCATTATTTTTAATGGCAATCTTCACTGATATATAAAGTAAGATATAAAAAGCATTTAGCACAATATTGGTATAAAGTAAGTAATTCATGATAGATAAATCCTCTTTCCTCATAGCCTCTTTTGTGTTTAACTTAAATCTCTCATGCTGCAATTAAATCCTCATTTTCTGTATTTGGTGCTTAAAGAAATAAAGTTAAAAATCTTAAATTCATAACTAAACTTCATTTTTTGTTAAAAAGTAACAGAGCACCCAGAAATTAAAAATCTACTCACTAGTTTTGTTTCCTTTGCCAAACTACTGATGAAAGTACCAATGCAGAGCTCATTGTTGTTTTGTTTTTATGAATGTAGAAAGACAACCTTTATAATATAATAATAAATAATATATATCTGAAGAAGGAAACCTTAAGCTTGGTACATATCTTGTACCCACAAAATTTCAACTTGCTGTACTTGCATTCTATTTTTACAGGAATATTTTATGGATTTTCTGGTTCTAATGCTATACTTCTATTTAAACTTTATGTCCTAAGTCAATTATTTCTCTTTGTTAGTCCTGTCTTAATGAAACAATATGGACGTTATCCAATAAGTCACAAATTATGGAGATCAGGGCACAGCTATCTAGGTTTGTGGTGTATGTGTGGGTAATAGCCTTACTAGTAAAATGTAAAACAATTTTTTTAAAAGCTCTAAGTAAAAGTAAAGAGAAATCAAGTCATTAGATTAAGGAAACATTTCTTAAGACAAAATGCATGAAGCATTAAAAACAGGAATAAAGTGTATTTCATTAAAATTAATTTAAAATTTAAAATTCTGCCTTTTGAAAGATGCTCTTATCAAAGGAAAAGTGGGGCGCCTGGGGAGTTCAGTCAGTCAGCATCTGCCTTCCACTCAGGTCATGATCCCAGCGTCCTGAGATGGAGCCTACATGGGGAAATCCCTGCTCAGCCGAGAAACTGTTTCTCTCTCTCCAGCTCCCCCCTGCTTGTGTTCCCTCTCTTGCTGTCTCTCCCTGTCAAAGAAATAAATAAAATATTTTAAAATAAATAAATAAATAAATGGAAAGATAAGCAATAGAATATATAAATATAGATACATCTGTATGTATGTGTGTTAAAAAATCACTGAGACACCTAAAAAGAGAAAATTTTACTGTATGTAAATTATATGTTAATAAACCTGACTTAAAAGGGTAATGATTAATTGTTATATATTTGGAGCGTATATAGATAATACTATCATAACAACAAATCATTTCTGCAGATTAAGTTCTGTATGAACTAGAAGTTATTTCTGTATTTCCATAACTGATTTGGTTATTTTAATAAAAAGAACCACAATAACTTCTCTATGTACATTCTGTAACCCCAGAAGGAACCCCAAATCTATTTTAACATGCTATTGGAGGGAAATCTTCCTGTTTTCATGGGATTGCCACTAAAATTCCCATGCTAAAAGAGTAATGGAAACTAAGTTGTCTCACAAACTAAAGCCTATCACCAAGTAGATTCCCACAGAGCTTACCAAAGAAGGCAGAACTTCTTGGCTACTCCTGCCATTATTATCACACCACAGCAAAAATTAAAATAATAATGATAAAAATAAGGTTAGAGGAATCAAAGAGGATCATTACAGTGATGGCACCTTTTCTCCTTTCACTTAGAGCCAGATGAGAAGAACTCTAAGAGGACATCTTAAAAACTCTCAAAGGAATCAGACAGCTCATTTCCCACTTGAATTCTTCTTTATAAGGTAAAATATGGCTATCCTCAGTATCTATTGAAGTAAAGAGAGAAGAGCATTGGAGAGTCATGGCAGAATACTTTGTACTCTGTACTCCCTCTGTCTGTGGCATTTCCTGTGGGTTTAGCGAACCATAGGAGACAGCTGGGTTTGCACCATTTTGCTATTCTTTCTGGAGATGGGTTCTTCTAGAAGAGGAAAGCTCAGGAGCTAAAGACAATGAGGGCACTGCCTTAAGAAGGAGTTGAAGGGGACAGTGAAAGAAGTGGTCTCATCAGAGGAATCATTCAAGTTCAGAAACCGTGTAGTAGGAAGACCTCCAGCATGGTATCCAAGTGAACTCATCCACAACCATCAAGAAGGCATTCAAAATCAAGAAAAGATAGTTAAGTAAAGAGCTTTTTGCTTCTCTTTCTTTATCCCACATTCTTATAACAGCACATAAGTGGGGCAGGGGGGATAGTGCCCAGAAAGCAATGTAGGAAAATGAGTTAGGTCTCCCTCAAGCCAAGAGCTATTCTGGCAGTAGGCGAGAGTAAAGCCTGAAATAAATTTGAAATCTAAACTTTACTTTAGAATGTACTGTATCAAATTTTGAAAGTAGCTGAAAAGCTATAAGGTCAACCTGAGCCACTGTTCAAAACCAGAAAAGTGGGGCTCCTGGCTTGCTCAGTGGGTTAAACCTCTGCCCTCGGCTCAGGTCATGATTTCAGGGTCCTGGGATCAAGTCCCACATTGGGCTCTCTGCTCAGCTCTCTGCTTCCCCCTCTCTCTGCCTGCCTCTCTGCCTACTTGTGATCTCTCTCTCTGTGTCAAATAAATAAATAAAAATCTTAAAAAAAAAAACCCAGAAAAGTTAAATTCTTAAAAGCATGTTCAAAGGCCTTGATAGAAAAAAGAAACATCCTATTCAGTTGAGGCATTCTACTGAGGAAAAATTAATTTACGCATTTCATCAAATAGGAATGTGTCTAAGTTGAAGAATGGATATTAGTGTTTGAAGTATAATCCCAAAGATGATAGGGAAACACTCTTTAGAAATGTCCTATCACCAATGATGGTGATGACACAACACAAAGAGCAACATTGTGCAAATTAATGTAAACATCAACAGTTCTGAACCAAAACTGATTCAGTAGTCTACATTCAAATGTAAAGACGTTTTGAGAATACCTTAATCAATGTCTTGCACTTGTAGCTGTTTATGAGTGCACAAAAATAATACATGATATTTTTAAATGATGAGTAAGTAGAACTAGAAGAGTTCTTTACACAGTTCAAAAATTTAAATATAAGCAATTATAAATCATTGAATCATCATTTAATTAACCTAACATATACAATGGGTTGATTGATAATTGATGGCATATTGGGTTCAATACAGTAAAGTAAATTCTGGAATGTGAATATAAGTATTATATCCAACTTCTGAGTCCCATTCTTAAAAAAGAAAGTGATAATCTTTTACTCTTATTCCACTTTTCTATTCCCTTTCTACAGTACTGTGGTGCAGGCCAACTCTGACCATGCAGACGAGAGTAAGACATCATGGGATAGCAGATTAATAATATAGAAGAAATCTGGGTCCCCAGAAGATTTCAAACAACAAAGCCACCAACCTATTCTAAGCATTTTTGTATCTCTAGACTGTTATATAAAAAGGAAACAAATTTCTATCACATTAAGTCAGGTATTTCCATCATATTAAAACCATCTATCTCTTATAGCAGCTTAAATTATACACTAGCTATTGCAATAAGTAGCAATCAAAAGCTAATATTTATTATATTTATTATTTTTAGACACTGTATTAAATGTGATTTATTTATCATAGAAACCCTAAAAGAAGGTATTATTATTATCCCCCCTTTTAGAGTTAAGGAAATGGACACTTGCAGAGATTAAGTAATTCCCCAAAGTCATACATTCAGTGGAGGAATTTTCCACACACAAACTGACTCCAGAACACTTGCCCTTCTTCACTGTGATATTACTATTACCAATTAATGCACAGCTCCCTGAATCATGTTATACTAGTGCAAAGTTTTGATGTGATATATTCATATTGATATTCATATATATATTCACATATTCATTGTAACTCTATAGATCAATACAAGATCAATACTTGCATCCAAATAATAAACAAATCATCTTAACATAACTATAATATTGAATGTTTAATCCTAAGAAATAGCTCAAAATATACGAAATAATGTAATATTATCTAAAATTTACAAGAACAGAAAAAACAGTGTCCAACATCAGGAAAGTTGTTACAGAAAATTAAGCATCACAAACTCAATAAAGTGTTTTTGAAACAAACTAAAGTATAAGTATAAACATTATGCTGGTCTTTCAACATTTACAATAGAATGCTATGTGGAAAAGGCAGGCCACAAAAAAAAGGAAAACAAATGTCTAACATTTATTAAGCACTTACTATGTGCCAGAGACTAATTATTTTATATAAAATATAACTTCATTTAATCACTACAAACCCCAGCAATGAATGGAGAAGATGATTACCCTCTCCCCCACTCCATTTTCCAAATGAAGGAGCTTATGTTCAGAGAAAGTTTTTGCCAAAGATCATACAACTTGAAAAGGAATGGTGTAGGAATTTTCATCTGCGTCCACATCTTGCCAAAGTATAGTCTTTTCTATTATTCCATATTGCTTCTCAAAATGGAATGTACATATCAATTAAACTATAGAAAAATATGATGGCTAGTAAGGGTATGAACTTTTAAAACATGAAAAAAAAAACAATATGCTGAGATAATGGGGTTCTTTTTCTTTTCCTTTCTTTCTTTGGCATTTTTTTCTTAATGGTCGAGAATATATTTGGTGTCCATAGTTGCATGCAGTGTATATTTATACTTGGGCCTCTTCACTTTTTCAGTAGGTGTTACTCTTACTTGACATGTAAAGATGTAACATTGTTTAAAGTTTGCACACCATAGAACTGTGCATGGTTTTTTGAGGGCAGTGGAAAATTTGTTCTTAAATCATCTAGAAAAAAGATCCATGTGTGATAAAAAATGAATTTTGAGTGCCAACACAGTACAACTTTACAGTAAAACCACCTGTATTCCAGATTTACTCATGATCTTTTCCATACCTGGTTCTTGCCCAGTGTTGCCTTCCTCGGTGTAGAGTGTCACCATTTACGCAGTTGCACAAGTCATCTATGACACTTCTTTCTCTCAAACCCCTATTCGATCCATCAATTCCTCTCAATTTTACATCCTGAGATCCCCTACATTCATCCATTTGTTTCTCCACCAAGGTGTCTTCACGTCTCACCTGAACCGTAGCAAATAATCTAGCTGATCTTAGTCCATCCACTCTTGACCTCTTCCGGTCTGTCCTCCACTACAGCCAGAGTAATTTTTTAAGTGCTAATCTTATCATGTAAGTGCATGCTTAAAATACCTTAATTGATCTCAGAATAAAATCCAGGTCTACGGGGCTCTGAGGAATCCCTACTACCCGCTCACTTCCTCTTAGCAGTGCAGCTTACTTCCCATTTCTCAATTGGGTTGTACTCCCTCAGGAAGTCTTGACAAGTGATGTTTCCTCAACTCAATATGTATTTCTCTACATTACTCTATCCTTTCCCAGTGTTAACACCTACTAATTCTTTACATCTCATTTCAATTATCCTTCCTATAGGAAAGCCATTTCAGATCCTACATAATGGCAGGTCTTCTTTTCATTTCCATAGTGTAAGATGCAATTCCTTCCAGCACTTAAAGGAATAAACTTTTATATTTATTCATGTAATTATTTAATTAATATCTAACTCACCTAGGAAATTATAGCCCCCTATTTTACCTATTTTCGCTCATGTTATACATCCAGAACCTAGCACTGAGCCTGGCAAATGTCAGACATTCAATAAATACTTCTCATCAATGGTTTAATAAACTAAATAAAGAAGGTACTGCTGGTGGCCCTAACCACCATGGCAGAACATGAAATACAGGGGCACCTGGGTGGCTCAGTGGGTTAAGGCCTCTGCCTTCGGCTCGGGTCATGATCCCAGGGTCCTGGGATCGAGCCCCACATCGGGTTCTCTGCTCAGCAGGGAGCCTGCTTCTCCCCCCCTCTCTCTGTCTGCCTCTCTGCCTACTTGTGATCTCTGTCTGTCAAATGAATAAATAAAATCTTAAAAAAAAAAAA
>RCUC01012909.1:0-11512 GCA_003697995.1 Taxidea taxus jeffersonii
TCTTCTTTATCCATTCTTCTGTTGATGGACATCTAGGTTCTTTTCATAGTTTGGCTATTGTGAACATTGCTGCTATAAACATTTGGGTGCATGTGCTCCTTCGGATCACTACGTTTGTTTCTTTAGGGTAAATACCCAGTAGTGTGATTGCTGGGTCATAGGGTAGCTCTATTTTCAACTTTTTGAGGAACCTCCATGCTCTTTTCCAGAGTGGCTGCACCAGCTTGCATTCCCACTAACAGTGTAGGAGGGTTCCCCGTTCTGCACATCCTCACCAGCATCTGTCATTTCCTGATTTGTTCATTTAGCCATTCTGACTGGTGTGAGGTGGTATCTCATTGTGGTTTTGATTTGTATTTCCCTGATGCCGAGTGATGTGGAGCACTTTTTCATGTGTCTGTTGGCCATCTGGATGTCTTCTTTGCAGAAATGTCTGTTCATGTCCTCTGCCCATTTCTTGATTGGATCATTTGTTCTTTGGGTGTTGAGTTTGCTAAGCACTTTATAGATTTTGGATACTAGCCCTTTATCTGATATGTCATTTGCAAATATCTTCTCCCATTCTGTCAGTTGTCTTTTGGTTTTGTTAACTGTTGCCTTTGCTGTGCAAAAGCTTTTGATCTTGATGAAGTCCCAGTAGTTCATTTTTGCCCTTGCTTCCCTTGCCTTTGGCAATGTTCCTAGGAAGAAGTTGCTGCATGATTGCCGTACATTCTTAGAACTAATTTGCTGGCATCTGGAAACCATTAAAAACTGGGGAAGAAGGAAAAGGTTCAAGGAACCAGGGAAGCAGTCTTCCCCACCGCTCACAACATGAGAAAAGGCCTTCTAAACACATCTGTTATCTTCTCTTTCCTCTACCACCCACCCATGGAGGGTATAAGAGTAGGATTCTAACTGCTGAGAAGAGAGATTGGTGATTTCTGCCATACAATGGGGTCCACAGAGGAGTTGGACAAGGATCAGAATATAAAACTGGAAATTCTTCAGATTATCTCAGAGTGTTTTTTTTTTTCTCTTTTGGCGTTACTGTCAATCAAAGACTACATTCCAAGGTTATGATAAAATAATTCAGGGATTGTCCATACCACGGTTCCCTGTTTATTGCAGCCAATCAAGGGTCCATTTGAAGTTATTTCAACATGTTACTCAGCTGCATACCTAAGAGGGTCTTTGATTAAACACATGGTGTGGGATTCAGTCGTGTCTCATTCCCTTTGGAAACAAATTGCCCCTTTGCAACTGACCCTCTATGTTCCCAGCCATCCTGCACAGAAGCACACCATAGTTGAAAGAAAGTGTAACACAGCTTTATAGGAAAAGAAACCTTTCCATCCTAATTGCTTCTATTGTCTGTTTTCCAGTTATGTTTTTCTTTGTGCAGTACAGTTGCCAGAAGGTGAACGCTGTGCTCATCCACATACATTTTCAAGGTTTTTTTGGTTGTTGTTTCAATGGCAATTCATTTATTATTTTTATGGTAAGCTAGGGAGTGTCGTGTTGATTGCAGCTGTTACCCTCTGTTCTTACAGTTGGCAGCACAGATTCACTAGGGACCACCTACCCTGTTTACCCTCAAGCCCACAGTTGGAGAGAACTGTTTTTACTATTATAGCTATTCAGCTGCAATTAAGAGGGCACCTGAGAATTTGCAAACTCTTCAGTCCATTAGTTGGTGCAGTGTTTGTGACTACAAATAAAGGTTGCTTGTCTCCTTTTAATTACTTAACTTAAATTTATTTTATGCCAGGATTGGCTGGATTCTTGTCAACTTTTGTGTAGTTCTAGAATGCCTGTGACCTTACCTTATGGAATGTCCTGGGTTTTATTTGAGTGACTAACAACTATCATGTTCAAAAATTTGCATTTACTGTATTTACTTTTCCATCATCCTACATTCCATTTTTTACTATGGGCTGTTGATACCTATTTATGAGCTAATATGCATGATTGTCCTTCCTCTACCACCCACCCAAGAGTGAAAGTCCTTGGTTGACCAAGTGTGTACCTCTGTCACTTAGTTGTTACCACAGTAACGCTGCACAACACACACCCTTGGTGACCTCCAACAGTATACATTTATGTATCTGTCCAGGCAGGGCTCACTCTTGTGGCTTATGTTCAGCTGCTAGTTGACCAAGGCAGCTTTCTTGATACTGGCTGGTGTTGCCCAGATCTCTCTCAACATGTTAGCTTTCAGCTGAGCTAGGATGGCCTTGGCTGGGAAGACAGTAGCACATCAACTCTATTCTATGTGTCTTCCACTGTCTAGCAGACTAGCCCAAGAATGTGCTCACAGCAGGGGCAAACGACAGAAGCAAGCCAGCCTACACACACAAGCTCTTGTCAAAGCCTCTGCTTGCATCATATTTGTTAATATCCTGTAGGTCAGAGCAAGTCACAGTACGGAGGAGTCAGTGGGCACTTCAAATAACAGGGCACAGGGCAGAGAAATAGGAGTTGATTTCTGCACACTACTACAGAATATTCTATTCTCAGCCCTTGTGGAGACTCTTTGTACCTTCTTTGGGCCATGTGTGCTGTTCCCCCCCTTATATCTCCCTCAGAAAATCAATAGCTTGCCCCCTCTTTTGATCATAGGCTCATTTTCCATGTTTCCTTTACCCAATTTTCTTCTTTCCTTTCCTTAGTTTTCTTCAAGTCTTGGTCCCCTTCTCTTTTTTTTTCTCCCTACCCCCTCTCCTTCTTTCCTAAAGAGAAAGAAAAAACCTAAAATTTTCATGCACATGGGTAATTGTTTGAAAGGAATACTTTTCTTTTGGTCCCTGGAGCTCTCATTACTGATTAACTCCTTAAAAAAGGAAATGCTGAAGCCTCTATTTCTCCAGAAACTTAACAGTGTGGGTGGTTCTGGTGTGGGCAGGAAGAGAGAGTCAGACTTAAGTTGTCCTGAAAGGAGAAAAAAGTCTCCATGAACCAAACACAGAAGCAAAACCTAAATAGATTCCCCAACATTTTTTTTTGAAGTTTTCTCCCAAATTTACCAACTGGAAATTTGAACTGGGCTTTTCTTTTTAATTAAGGGTTTAGAATAGATGTGGATGCAGGTGGTATTTTGGTTGGTAGTATGCGGTGATAATCACTGTTGCTATAGCTACCCGAAAAGTGTTCAACAGAATATCACTTCATGTTGCAACTTCAAATAAAGGCTGTAAAAGTTCTACGCTTCTCATATAGATTTAATTTAAAGGCAAAAAGAGTCTGCTATATTCAGGATGGAATCTGTTTCTTAATCTGTCCCTGAAAATATGGCTCAGTGTTCAAAACGGGTCAATTCAGGGGGTAAGTACATTTTCTTGATAGGTTTAAATGGAGGTCAGCTAGCTGCTTCCATGGACCTGGCTTTCATTATACTAATTGGACAACAACTTAGCAAAGTAAGATATTAAGGAGACTTATTATGGTAAACACTTCCTGACATTTCCTACTTCTAACTGGTTTCAGGGAAAACAGCCCCACCTTCATATAAAGTTCATACAACGTGCCAATCATTGATTCAGTAAAAAAATAGCAAAAAAATGATGTAAAAGTCTTACATACAGCATCCTGTGCTTCAAGAAAGCTCAAGAGCATTTTCTCGAATTCTGCTTCCATTAATCTGCATTGGGACACCCTGGACCAGCTTCCATGTGGTTCAGTCAATGTGAAATGGTGACTTCACTGCTCAAAACATGCTGTGTTTAAGGGAGGGGGAACGTGGATATGATTGCCTAGTTCTCTGACCCAAACATATTTCTGTAAATGAGACTTAGATTTCTTTTTGATCTACCTTCCTAACTGTTTCAGTGGATCATTTCCTTATCACTTAGACTCTTGGAACCTAAATTTCCTCATCTATAAAGGTGAGGCTCTAACACCCATCTCCCAGTGTTGTGAAGGCTGATGACAGCAGTAAGTTCTCAAGTGTCATGTGAACATACAATTTCACAAACAGTACTGTTCTGATAAGCACTGGGAAAACTCACATTTCCTCCAAAGAACTTCGGTCAATGGTAGGAATCCCGAGTGAGAGCAGCATTATGGGATGATAGTTAAAGATAGTGAGATCTGATTTGTTTGCCATTTTCATGGCATAGATTTCAAGGCCTTCACTGGTAGATGTAGTTTCCAATAATATCTAATTTTCATACATTCTAAGCCAGCTCCAAACTCTAGGGTGAGGAAAAATAGAAGTTGGTTGACAAAGATTCTGAAGCTGCACCACCTGAAGGGCTATATCTTTAAGTATTTCTGGGGGGACATAATTGATATACAGTGTTGCATTGTTTCAGGTATACAATATAATGACTTGATATTTGTATATATTACAAAATTACCAACCCAAAATCCAGTTATTTCCATTAGCATGCACAATTACAGTTTTTTTCTTGTGATAAGAACTTTCAAGATGTACTCTTAGCAATTTTCAAATAAACCTACAGGTTATTACCAACAATAATGACCATGTTGTGCATTAATCCCCATGACTTAATTATTTTATAACTAGAAGTTGTATACATTTTGACCTCCTTCACCTATTTCACCCACCCCCACATCTGGCGATCACCAGTCTGTTCTCTGTATCTGAGTTTGCGTTGTTGTTGCTTAATTCCACCTGAGTAAGTGAGATTGTATGGTATTTGTCTTTGTCTGACTTATTTCACTAAGCGTAATGCCCCCAAGGTTCATTCATGTTGTTACAAATGGCAGGATGTCATTCATTTTTTTAAAGATTTTATTTATTTATTTGACAGAGACAGAGAGTGGGTACAAGCAGGGGGAGTGGGAAGGGAGGGGGAGGGAGAAGCAGGCTTCCCACCAAGCAGGGAGCCTGAAGCGGGGCTCAAACCCAGGACCCTGGGATCATGACCTGAGCCAAAGGCAAACACTTAATGACTGAGCCCCCCTGGGCACCCCAATGTCATTCATTTTTATGGCTGAATAATATTCCATTGTGTGTGTCTGTCTATCTACCTATCAATCAATCTATATCACATTGTGTGTCTGTGTATGTATATAATCCATATTCTTTATCCATTTATCCAGGACCCTTAGGATGTTTCCCTGTATATCTTGGCTATTGTGAATACTGCTACAATAAACAAGGTGCATAAATCTTTTCAAGTTAGTGTTTTCCTTTCCTTTGGATGAAAACCCAAAAGTGAAATTGCTGGTAGTTCTGTTTTTAGTACTGAAGACCTCCTTACCGAAGGCCATACTGGCTGTACCAATGTACATTCCCACCAGTTCTGCACAGGGGCTCCTTTTTATCCTCATCCTAGTCAGCATTTGTTATTTCTTATCTTTTTGAAGATGGCTATTCTAACTGATGGGAGGTGATACCTCATTGTGGTTTTGATTTGCATTTCTCTGATGAGTGATGTTGAGCACCTCTTCATGAATCTGTTGGTTGTTTGTGTTTCATCTTTGGAAAAATTTCTATTCTGTCCTTGCCCATATTTTTAATGAGATTAATTTTTGCTATTCAGTTGTACAAGTCATTTATATATTTTGGATATTAACCTCTTATCAGATACAGGACTTAGAAGTATTTTATCCTATTCAGCATGTTACCTTTCCATTTTGATGTTGTGCACAAACATTTTAGATTGATACAGCCCTATTTGGTATTTTTTCTTTTGTCACTTAGGCTTTTGGTGTCAAATTTAAAAAGTAATCACCAAAACCTATGTGAAGGAACTTGTCACCTATGTTTTCTTCAAGGAATTTTATGGTTTCAGGCCTTATATTCAGGTCTTTAATCCCTTTTGAGTTCATTTTTGTGAATGGTGTAAGACCGTGGTCCAGTTACATTCGTTTGTATGTGGCTTTCCAGTTTTCTCAACAGTTTTTATTGAAGAAACTGCCCTTTCCACTTTGTCTATTCTTGACTCCTTTGTCATAAGCAAATTAAACCCACCATATATGTGTGGGTTTATTTCTAGGATCTCTATTCTCTTTCCTTGATCTGTATATCTGTCTTTATGTTAATACCATACTGTTTTAATTATTACAATTTTGTAATAAAGTTGGAGAGCAGGGATTGTGATGCCTCCAGCTTTGTTTTTCTTTTTCAAGATTACTTTGACTATTAAATGTCTTCTGTGATTTCACACAAATTTTGGGATTGTTATAATTCTGTGCAAAATGCCATTGGAATTTTGATAGAGATAGCCTTTAATTTGTAGATGACTTCAGGTAGTATGAATGTCTTAACAGTACTCTTGCAGTAAATGAGCATGGAATATCTTTGTTTGTGTCCTCTTCAATTTCTTTCATCAATGTAGAGATCTTTCACCTATTTGGTCAAATTTATCCCTAAGATACTATGTTCTTTTTGATGCAGTTTTAAATGGGATTGTTAATATCTTTCAGTGTAGAGATCTCTCACCTGTTTGATTAAATTTATTCCTAGACACTGAGTTCTGTTTGATGCAGTTATAAATGGAATTGTTAATATCTTTCTAATAGTTCATTGATAGTGTATAGAAATGGAGCAAATTTTTGTATATTGATTTTGTATTCTGTAACTCTACTAAATTTGTTGTTTTCTTTCTTTTTTTGGTGGAATCTTGATGGTTTCCTCTATGTAACATCAGGTTATCTGCAAATAGTGTCAGTTAGGTCTTTTCTGATTTGGGTGCTTTTTAAGGAGTTTTTTAACAAGGGGCAAGACAAGGTTTCCACTATCTTTTTAAAAATATTACATCTTTACAGGTAGTTTCTCACACTACTAGAAGAGGCTGCATGGCATAGATTTATTTACCTTGAAATTAAAGTGGAATTAAAGCAATTTTTATTTGAAGGATTCTTAGAATTTTTTATATTGCTTGAGAGCCCAAGGCATCACAAAAACAGGAATTGAAGTCTGGGATGTTCGTGCTGCCACTTCCTAGTCCCTATTCAAGTGAAGCAAACAGAGCTGGTCCAGCTGATACACACAGATGGTTATATTACTCTCTGGAGAAAAGGTTTCAGCGCCTAGGTGTCTGATAGAAAAATCTCTTCATTTAACATGGCTTTATTTATAATTACATTATTATTCTAGTAGTTCTGTGTTAAATCAAAAAATAACTCCTTGTACAATTATGAATCTGATTCATGGAAAGACTGCAGAAATGGATGCATCTCTAATTTGTTTTATGTCACTGTGATCCAGCATAGCTTGAGAGATTAAAAAATGCATCTGTGCCATATACACACACATACACACACACAATTTGTATAATGTTCAAGGTAGATAATATAGTGCTCCATTGTTCAATATGGTAGCCAATAGCAGTATGTGGCTACTTAAAGTTAAAATTATTTAAAAATTAAAAGAAAATTTTTACCTTCTCTGGGGAGCCTGGGTGACTCAGTTGATTGAACGTCAGACTCTTAATTTGAGCTCAGGTCATGATCTCAGGGTCATGGGATTGAACCCTGCGGCAAGCTCCTTGCTCAGTCTGTTTGTCCGTCTCCTTCCCTCTTTGCCTCTTCCCCTGCTTGTGCATACACACACACATATACGTGTGTGTGAATATATATGTATGTGCTCTCTACCTTCCTCTCTCTATTTACTTTCTCAGTCATACTAGCAATATTTTCAGTATTCAGGAGCCACATATGGCCAATGGTTACTGGACTAAATCGTGCAGAATCACAACATTTCTGTTATTGTGGAAAGTTTTATTACCTAGTACTTGTATAGAGAAAGATGGGAATATTTTTCTCCCATTAAACAAGATATGAATTATCCTAGGAAAATGTCAAGAGCTGTTAGTATTTTTTTTTGTCCTTAGGGAAATAAAAAATATTCCTTTTACTTCAAAATTAATGAGTCATAAAACTTTATTGAATAGCTACAAAAATTATAAAATCTGAAAATAGTTTCCTATTATGATAGTGTAAAAAGGTAGACAATTTGGGGACTGTATGAGGGAGAAAAGCAAACTGCCATCTAGATACCCATGTACATGCACACACTGGGACAGAAGGGGAAGGAAAATAATCCCTAAACATGGAAGCTCTGAAACAGGGGAAAAGAAAGGCAGAGGGCAGGGGGAGGGGAAAGAGAAATAGGAATCAGAAGAAAAAGATTTCTTTTTCAATGATTTCAACCACTCTAAAGTGAGTGATCCCTGGCGATCACAGGTCAGAGCTCTATGTTGCCGAGAGTTTGCACCCTTTCATCTTTTGCCCTATGACTTGTTCATGATCCCTCCTTCCAGCATTTAAAATACTTTCAAGTGGGCTCCTTGGGGCAGATGTTTTCATCCTGGACTATGGAGTCCTACTTGAGTGGTGGTTCCCATCCTGTGGTTCCCAGGGCTCAAGCAACACTGAGAACTTGTTAGAGATGAAAATTTCCCTGCTCCATCCACCCACTCATTGAATCACAAACTCTGAGTGTGGACCCTAATGCTGTTTATTTTGTCAATTCAAGTACAATTAACATTCATTATCATATTAGTTTCAAGTGTATGATATGACTTAACTCTGTACCTTTCTCAGTGTTCATCAGAATACATGCACTTTTCATTCCCTTTAAAAATTTCCCTGCTCCATCCACCCACTCATTGAATCACAAACTCTGAGTGTGGGCCCTAATGCTGTTTATTTTGTTAATTCAAGTATGATTAACATTCATTATCATATTAGTTTCAAGTGTACGATATGACTTAACTCTGTACCTTTCTCAGTGTTCATCAGAATACATGCACTTTTCATTCCCTTTATTTTACCCATCACTCCATCTCCTGCCAACCACTAGTTTGTTTAAATGTAAAGTCTTTTTTTATTTGTTTTTTTCATTGTGCATTTGTTTCTTAAATTCCACATATGAGTGAAATTTTATAATATCTATCTCTGACTGCTCATTATATCCCTTAGGTCCATCCATCTTATAAATGGCAAGATCTCATTCTTAGGACTGAGTACTATTTTGTATATATTTACCACATCTTTATCCATTCATTTGCAAACTTTGGCTACTGTAACTAATGTAGCAGTAAACATAAGGGTGAATATATCTTTTTGAATTAGTGTTTTCATTTTCTTTGGGTAAATACTGTGTAGTGGAATTACTGGATCATGGTGATTCTAATTTTTTGAGGAACCTCCATACTGTTCTTCACAGTGGCTGTACCAGTTAGCATTCCCATTGATAATGGGAGGGTTCCTTTTTCTCCACATCCTCACCAAAACTTGTTTCTTGAGTTTTTATTTTAGCCATTCTGACAGGTGAGGGATGATAGCTCATTGTGGTTTTAATTTGCATTTCCTTGATGATGAGTGACCTGTTTTTTAGAGGAGTTTTATGGTTTCATGTCTCACAGTGAGGTTCTTAATCCATTTTGAGATCATTTTTGTGGATGGTGTAAGAAAGAGGTCCAGTTTCCTTGTTTAGCATGTAGCTGTCTGGTTTTCCCAGCACCATTTGTTGAAGAGACTAACATTGCCTTGTTGTGTGTATTCTTGCCTCTTTTTGATGTAGATTAATTGAACATATAAGTGGGGTTATTTCTGAACTCTGTATTCTATTGTTAATCTGTGTGTCTGTTCTTGTGCCAGTACTATACCATTTTGATGACTAGAGCATTTTTAGTGTATCTAGAAATCTAAGACTGTGGTACCTACAGCTTTGTTCTTAAGATTGTCTTGGCTATTGGGGTTGTTGTGGTTGTATATGAATTTAGGATTATTCCTGTTCTGTGAAAAATGTTGTTGGAATTTTGATAGGGATGGCATTAAATGTGTAGATTGCTTTGGGTAGTATGGACATTTTAACAATATTATTGGATTCTGTGAGCATGGAATATCTTTGCTTTTATTTGCATCAGCCTCGCTTTTATCAGTGTTACATAGTTTTCAGAGTATAGATATTTTACCTCCTTGGTTAAGTTTATTCCTAGGTATTTTATTCTCTTTGGAGCAATTGTGAATGGGATTGTTTACCTAATTTATTCTGCTACTTCATTATTAGTGTGTAGAAATGCAATGGGTTTCTGTATGTTGATGTCGTATCCTGCAACCTTACTGAATTCATTCATCAATTCTAGTAGTTGTTTGGTGGAATCTTTGGAGTTTTCAATATAGAGTATCATGTAATCTGAGAAGAGTGACAGTTATACTTTTTACTAATTTGGTTGCATTTTATTTCTTGTTGGATTGTTGTAGCTAGGATTACCAGTATTATGTTGAATAAAGTGGTGAAAGTGGACATTCTTGTCTTGTTCCTGACCTTAGAGGAAAAGATTATAGTAATTCACCATTAAGGATGATGTTAGCTGTAGGTTTTTCATAGATGGCTTTTTGTTATTTTGAGATAAGTTCCCTCTAAACCTACTTTGTTGAGTTTCTATCATGAATGGGTGTTGTACATGGTCAAATGCTTTTTCTGCATCTATTGAGATGATCATGTGGTTTTTATCTATCTATTCATTTATTTGACAGAGATAAAGTGAGAGATCACAAGCAGGCAGGCAGAGAGAGGGGGAAGCAGGCTTCCCGCTCACCAGAGAGCCTGATGCAGGGCTTGATTCCAGGACCCTGAGATCACGACCCGAGCCGAAGGCAGAGGCTTAGCCCACTGAGCCACCCAGGTGCCCGTATCCTTTCACTTATTGATGTGATATATCATGTTGACTCATTTGTGAATACTGGACCACCCTTCTAACCCAAGAATAAATCCCACCTTATCATTGTGAATGATTTTTTTAAACATTTTCTTTATTTATTTGACAGAGAGAGAAAGAGAGAGAGACAGTGAGGGCACAAGCAGGCAGAGCAGTAGGGAGAGGGAGAGGGAGAAATAGGTTCCACCCTGAGCAGAGAGCTTGATGCCGGGATTAGTGCCAGCACCCCGGGATCATGACCTGAGCCGAAGATAGACACGAAACCAACTGAGCTACACAGGCACCCCTATTGTGAATGATTTTTTAAATGTATTATTGGATTCTGTTTGCTCATATTTTGTGGAGGATTTTTGCATCCAATTTCATCAGATACTGGCCTGTAGTTCTTATGTAGTGTATTTATCTGATTTTCATATCAAGGTAATGATGCTTGCATACATTAAATTTGGAAGCTTTTCTTCCTCTTGTATCTTTTATAATAGTTTGAGAACAGGCATAACTCTGCCTTAAATGTTTGGTAGAATTTGTTTATGAAACCTTCTGGTCCTGGACTTCGGTTTGTTGGGAGTTTTTTGATTACTGATTGAATTGTATTTCTTGCAATTTGCCTATTCAGATTTTCGTTTTCTTCTGGATGCAGTCTTGGGAGGCTATAGGTTTCTAGGAATGCATCCATTTATTCTAGATTTTCCAATTTGTTAGCATATAATTTTTCATAATCTCTTATAATCCTTTATATTTCTGTGGTACTGGATGTTCATTTCTGATTTTCTTTTGATCGGTCTGGCTAAAGATTTATCAATTCTCTTGATCATTTATTTATTTATTTAATATGAAATATCTGGTATTTATTTATTCATTTATTTTGCTAAGTTAGTCATCATACAGTACAT
>RCUC01012946.1:0-12941 GCA_003697995.1 Taxidea taxus jeffersonii
GGGGGGGAGTGCAGCCCTAGGTGTAGGCTTGAAATGGGAAAGCAAAGGCAAATGAACAAATTGCAAGTTAAATACTTTAGGGGGAGGGGATGTATTTTTACAGGTATCAATTATTGTCGTTACAAGTAATAAATAATGCTAAATAAAACATGTAACTAAACGGGCATTAAAGACCTTTTACATACATGGAAGAAAAGAGAACCTTTTTTTCCTCCTGTGCCGCAGACTGCAGGCATTTTCCTCTCCCTCTGTCAAGTGCAATTCTTTCTTGATGAATGACAAGGCAGGATAATAGGCTGTGGTCGCCATGGCAACCAGACAGCAGCGCTGTGTGCCTAGCATTTTTTCATCTGAAAATGAAACCAGAAGCAAAGGAGGGCTGCAAATGTAACCAACAGATTAACTGATACCAAAAGAGAGAGAGAAAAGAAGAAAGAAAGAAAGAAAAAGGAACAAAAAGGCAAGTTAGATTACAAGCAATTAAAATTACAGTACCTAGCCTGCCTCTCTCCCTTTCTCCCTCTCCCTGTCTCTCTCTGTTTCTCTCCCCTTCTCTCTCTCTCAAACACACACACACACACACACACACACACACACAGGCACTCACACGCCGACCAGATATTTTAAAATTCTATTTGATAACCATGCAACAATCATGTGTTATCTTTATTTTTCAAAATACCCCGTTTGTCTTGAAATCTAGGAATAACTGATCTTTTTTAAAAGAGGCATTTAATTTTACTAGACACTGCAATTTATTAAGCCTGAGGTACTGTGTTTGTCCTGGAATTTCTAAATCCCTTTCCTCTCTAGTGCCTATCCCTGAACTATGCAGAGACCAAGGGCTGGGTGTGCAACAGTTTTATCTGAGGGCGGAACTTGTAGGGGGAGCAAGGGAAGGAAGGTGACCTGGAGCTGAGAAATAAAAAGACAATTCTATATTAACCCTCGGAGATTCTACATACTCTGACCACTGTATTCACTGAAGTCAGAGTTGCTCTTCTGTTGAACGAAAATAAAGCTACAGTGCTTTGCTGTAGTCTCCTTCCTAACATTAGAAGGCCCCTGAATTCCCATTCAGAACCCTATATATTCTGCCCATATAATTTCCTTCTATTTACTGATAACAAAACCTTCATAGCAGCTTTCCTTTTAGAGGTTCCCTGCCTCTGGTGTATGCATATATAATAGAAAACAGATATAAGGGAGGATTTTTCTGAGAGCAATAGCCACTTTGCAATGGATACTGGTAGAAGCAAAGAACACAGAGCTGGAAGTCAGAGGACGAGAGTCCCGTGAAGCTCTCAGCTTTGCAACCTTGGGGTTGGCTAGCACACGGGGGAGAAGGAACAAACAGGCCTTGGAATCAGTATGCTTGATATGAATCTTCGTGATACGACTATGGGTGTCAATATCCACAATGAATGAACCCTAGAGTTTTTAACTTCTCTGAGTTTCGGTACTTTTCATCTCTGGAATGGGCACATTCTTCTTCCCTGCAGTCAAAGCTCTCAGTTTTCTAATCTGTGTGGTGAAAATGTCTGTAGAGTCTATGTGTATGTGTGAGAGAGAGAGAGGGAGAGAAAGGGAGAGAGGGAAGGAAGGAAGGTATGTATACTAACCACCTGTTCCAGAAAGCGTAGATCAAATAAGTGAACTGATGTGAAATACTTTCAAATTATGAGGTATTTAACGAAAAAGAAAGGTCGAGTCACCCAGATCCTGAGAAATTTCTTTTCCAGGAGAATCTAAAGAAAGGTGTCTGACTCCGTCCGACCTGTCCCAAGGCCGAGGGATGGGCTGACGAGCTAAACGCCAAGGGGTCCTACCTTAAGAAGGACAAGAAGATTGAAATGTTTGAGGCCCACAGAGCAAGGCCAGAGACTTAACTGGAGAATCGGGGTGTCTGAGTACAGCTGTGAGCCCAGGATGTGTCAGCTCAGAGCACGCCTAGTTTTCCCTGTCATGCGCAGTGGCGGTGTGGCCACCCACAGTAAGGCCTAATAAATCCTTCCTTTGTCCCCATTTCCCCCAACACACACAAATGCAAAGTAAACAGTCGGATCAAAGCTTTTAATGTGCTTTGTACTGTTTTATTTGAAAAGATCAGGTCTGATATTTGAGAGGAAGAGTCCATCTGGCTGGGCTGAGCCCAAGAAGCCTCAGACAAATTGTAAACAGGACCAGGCCGCAAACCCCTCTCGCGGCCCATAGCCCAGCACAGCCATCCTCAAGGCACTGTCCCATGCCACATCACTTTACCCACTACCATCGATGTTCTGTTGAAGCTTCTGCCGTCCTGGGACTATATCTGTTCATAGTTTTAAAATTTCCAGCACTCGATATCATGGTACTTTTGCAAACCACGAGGACCGTCCGTTGTTCAAATAGACTCCTTAGTAATTTAGAGTGGAAAGGACATTTGAGGGGAGAAAATGATTGCTTTATTAAATGTGCCATACGGTTCTTTCAAAGGTAAGGCTTGCACTTTTGCCCCTTGTGGAATACGAGGAAGGGGCTCACTGATTGCATTTTCTCCAGCGTGGTATTCATCACACATTGTGCTGCTAGTCATGGAAGTAGTGGTTCTTCTTGCTGGATTGAGAGCTCCTTACAGGCAGGGGTCATGCCTGTCCTGCTGACTTAACACAGCTCCCTGGCCTGACTGTTCAGCTCATAGTAGGTACTTAATACCAACTTGTTAATCAAATGGCTGAGTTTTGCAGTTAGACACACCTGTTTTTTTTTAAAGATTTTATTTATTTATTTGACAGAGATCACAAGCAGGCAGAGAGGCAAAGAGAGAGAGAGAGAGAGGGGGAAGCAGGCTCCCCGCCGAGCAGAGAGCCCGATGTGGGGCTCGATCCCAGGACCCCGGGATCATGACCTGAGCCAAAGGCAGTGGCTTTAACCCACTGAGCCACCCAGGCGCCCCCAGACACACCTGTTCTTACTGTAGTTCTACTGCTTACTCATTCCGACTGAACTTTATTTCTTATCTGTGAAAGGAGATGATAACCCTTTATATAATTGTGATTACTAAATAAGACACATGTGTTGGAATGCCTGGGTGGCTCAGTTGGTTAAGCGTCTGCCTTCAGCTTAGGTCATGATGCCGGGGTCCTGGGATCGAGTCCTGGATTGGACTCCCTGCTCTTCGGGGAGCCTGCTTCTCCCTCTGCCTGACGCTCTCCCTGCTTGTGTTCTCTCTCCGGCAAAAAAAGTAAATAAAATATTAAAAAATAAATAAATAAAAATAAAGAACAATGGCATATACCTACAAAATTTTTGTGGTCATTAAATGATTTAAGACATCTAAAAGCACTTAGAGGGCACCTGGGTGGCTCAGTTGGTTAAGCGACTGCCTTCAGCTCAGGTTATGATCCCGGAGTCCCGGAATGGAGTCCCACATCGGGCTCCCAGCTCCACGGGGAGTCTGCTTCTCACTCTGACCTTCTCCCCTCTCATGCTCTCTCTCTCTCTCTGAAATAAATAAATAAATAATCTTAAAAGCACTTAGAACAGGGCCTGCAAAGAGAGGGTGAAATTAAATTTCAATAAATTTTAGCTGTTGTGGTTTGATTCGGACGTCTTCTTTTTACTAAGGTTAGGAGAGTGTATGAACTTAGAAAAAAGCTACAGACCAGCAATCAGAAAATGTGGGTTGGAAAATCAGTTCTGCCACCGATTCACAATCTTCAGGTTCCACATCTGAAAATGGACGGAAGAAGACCCGGCTCAGAAGATGGGTCACGAGAGGTCCACCTGTTGAGAGACCAAGGCTAAGTGTGTCAGCTGAGCCCTCACAGGTGATAAGCAAAGTTTCAGTCTGCAGGCAATTAGTGCCAGGGAAGCTTAACAGCTGAACACAGGCCAGGGCAGCAGGGGTTCAAGCTCAGGCCCCCCAGAAACTGAGACACAGGGATAGGGACCCCAGCATTGAAGATGACGTTGCCGAGATCAGCACAACAGCCGACTTAACCATGAGATACAGTGATGCCAAGTGAATCTTCCAACCACGCCACTCAGATGAGATCATCGCACCCATAGGCCTCCAATCACTCCCACTGGCCTAAGAATAAAGCTCCTGTGATAAGCATACAAGTTTTTCCAGGACTTTCTTTCAAAATCTACTTTCTGTTTTATCTCCCTTTCAAGATAACTAAGATACTGGCTGTTTCCTATACATGCACATGGCATTCAAGGGGTAAAGACACAAAGTTCGGTCTCACTCTTCTCTCCATCTAAAATACTACTCCTTTCCATCTCTACCTGTCCAAGTTATCCACGGCCTTCCAGTCTCAGCTGAAGGCAATATCCTCTATGAAGCTGGCCCTATACTTCGATGTTGTGACTGGTCTTCAGCTCTTGGGCACTGAGTAGTCTCTAGTCTGTATTAGAATCATTTTTATTTTTTTGAAGATTTTATTTATTTGACAGAGAGTGAGAGAGAGCAGAAGCAAGTGGAGTGGGAGAAGGAGAAGCAGACTTCATGCTGGGCAGGAAGCCCGATGTGGGGCTCGATCCCAAGACCTGGGGGGTCATGAGCTGAGCTGAAGGCAGAAGCTTAACCATCTAAGGCACCCAGGTGCCCCCAGAATCATTTCTGTATCCTCCTTCCTCTTCTGAACAATTACAATTTCATTCAATGGGCAGAGTTTTTAACTGTTTCAACCTCATTTGCTTGAAAGGGAGCTTAAACATAGAGGCCAAGCAACACAGATTTGTGTTATTTGATAACTGCACTGAGTGAATGGATGGATGGATGAATGAGTGATTGGTGGGAAAGGCAGGTAAATTTACAAATCTCTAACCTAAACTCTAAACCTATAGCCAGGTTTTGTTTTCCAAGGCTGATCATAGATGTTAATATTCATTATAGTAACAATAATAACTATGAATTAACACTTATCAATACCTATTATGGGCTAGACATTGAACAAAGAGGTAAGGACGCTGCGGTGAGTGAAACATACACATCTCTCCTCTGCGAGGCTCACAGTCCTATGGAAGGGACGTGCATTATCAAATCACTGCCCAAAGATATAATTGCAAACCATGAATGCTATAAAGAAAAACATTACAGCCCATTATGAGAACACAAACAAAGGGACAGGATCTAATTGGGGAGAGGTCAGGAAAGCCTTCCTTGAGGAATCGATGTTTCTATTCAGATTTGAATGATGATAGCAGTTGATCATGGACAGAGTAGTGACTTGACAGCAGGGGACTGAATAGAATGGCCATTTAAAGGCATTTCTACCCTGCAATCAGATGTTTCCAGCCTATGTGCGATGGCAAGTGGTCTGGCATCACTGCTAATAATTTTGAGTGTATGTTACAAACAAAGTAGGCAGACAGTAAGAAGCATGGTCCAGAGAAGTACACGAGAGGGGAAAAAAAGTAGTTCAATGAATAAATAATAAACCTGAATAAGCAGAGAAAAAAACACAAGGCAAAAAGGAGGAAATGATGAGTATACCATCAATCACCATTCTGGATGTCTCCAATAAATTCCATAAATCTTTAACCTACAAATATTTTCGGTTTGCAGTTAAATGTTTATTTTGCATTTAGAATTTAAAGAAAGAGTTCCACTAAAGGCTCTCCTAACTTGGCCATTTTCTTTCTTTCTCTCTCTCTTTCTTTCTCTCTCTCTCTCTCTTTCTTTCTTCTTTCTTTCTTTCGTTCTTTCTTTCTTTCTTCTTCTTCTCCTTCTTCTTCTTCTTCTTGAGATTTTATATTTGACAGAGAGAGACACAGTGAGAGAGGGAACACAAGCAGGGGGAGTAGGGGAGGGAGAAGCAGGCTTCCTGCTGAGCAGGAAGCCTGCTGTGGGGCTTGATCCCAGGACCCTGGAATTATGACACGAACCTAAGGCAGACACTTAATGACTGAGCCACCCAGGCACCTCTAACTTGGCCTTTCATGAGAATACACGTGTGTCTGTGTCTAAGTCCTGGCCCAATATGTTGTTGCCACCCTTCTGGATGTGTGAAGTTACAGAAGCAAAGAAGAGTAAGGGCTGGATGGACTTAAAGGTGAGGGGCTCACAGTGCTTTGGCTGGATACTTATTTATAAACATACTTCCAGCTAAACTTAGGAAAATAAATGGGATAGCCAAAGGTTGTGCCTGGAAAAAGTGGGACAAGGCAGGTGGAGTTGTCTGGATGACCTCTGTGGTCCATGCTCATGGTCAAAGTTCTTAAGAATTAGAAAAGGAAAGGGAGAAGTTGCATCTAGAACTTTGAGACACTGCATTAACTATTCAGTGTCCACAGGGAACTTTTTAGGATCAGAATGGTGTCCCTGGGCTCTGAGAGACAGCCAGTATGTTCCAGACAAGTAGAATATTTTCTCCACCTTCCTGTGTGGGTGTAATGAACTTGTCAAGCTCTTCTGACCCAATGATGGAAATGCCTACTGGGAGAGAAGAGCCCCATTTCTGGGCACAGCACCTCTTAAACTTCCCTGGCTTTGAATCTGAAGGCAGGTGGAAGACGCCGAGCATTCAGATCACTGAAAACAAGGAGTGTGAAAAGTAGAAATCCTGGGTCCAAAAAATAAGCTTTGTCTGCTCAGCAGTTGTCCTCAGGCAAGTGGTGGTGAGAGACACAAGGACAAGTAATTTAGGCTGCCTCATTCCCTCCTTCACCCACAGGACCCTCGGTATCAGAAAACCTATCATGGGCGAACTCTTTCTGAGATGTTAAATCATTTCAGCACTTCAGCATTCAAGTCTCCTTTATTAAAGCACTAATACCCCAGGGAGGAACCCACCTTATTAAATAATATCTTAAAGAAGCATTAATATGGGATGCCTGGGTGGCTCAGTTGGTTAAGCCACTACCTTCAGCTCAGGTCATGATCCCAGCGTCCTGGGATCGAGTCCCACATCGGGCTCCTTGCTTGGCAGGGAGCCTGCTTCTCCCTCTGCCTCTGCCTGCCACTCTGTCTGCCTGTGCTCTCTCTCTCTCTCTAACAAATAAATAAAATCTTAAAAAAAAAGAAGCATTAATATATCAGTTATTTTTATAATGGTTTTGGAGAGCTGAACCTGAGGCCCCAAAGAGAGGGGATGTGTGACAAAGGGGAGGGTTGGGCACAGGCACTACTAAGTGGGTTAATGCGGGAGAAAATCCCATCCAACTTCACAAGGGAGGCTGCTCAACCAGACTCTCTATTGGGCTAGAGCCCCTGTTGGCTCCCAGTAAACAGTTTTTGGTCTCACACAAAGTCACCACATACACTTTGTGCATAAAAGGGTCACTTGCACCAATTAAACAATAAAAATAAACACGCGCACGTATTTAGAGCATTTTCTCCTTAGCACGCATGGAATTGTATGAGGTCGGGTATTTAACCAGATGCAAGAAAAGGTAATCATAATCTGTGCAAAAATAAAAAACATGCAAGACTTCCTCACTGCAAACGTGATGAACTCATCCCACGCTTTTGTGAATGAGCAGCCCTGACTAGCAATCAGACCATAAGCAAATTGACCAATCAGAGCTCGGCAATGCCTTGATCCCAAACTGGTCCCACACATAAGAAGTGTCCATTTTCTGAGCCTGATAACAAACCTTTAAAAGTTCTCAATCCCAGAACTTTATAAACAAACAAACCAAAAAATCAGTTGGAAAGGTGAATTACTTACTCACGGTTATTAGCTCATAAAAAGGCTATGATCATTGCAAAAAATTTCAGAAAATATGGAAAATGATTAGTAGGATTGGAAATGGAAACAAGTTATGTTTTAAAAAGGCAAAAAGGAGTGACTTTGGGAAAAGGTGGCTTGTTTTATTGTATGGCTTTCCTTTTGGGTTCAAAAGCCACCTCTGAAGTTTTTACTCAGCACTAGCTTTATTTTTTTTTTAATTTTTATTTTTTTATTATGTTCAGTTAGCCTTTGTATAGTACATAATTAGTCTTTCATGAGCGTTCAATGATTCATTAGTTAAGTATAACACCCAATGCTCATCACAGCATGTGCCCTCCTCACTACCCATCACCATGTTACTGCCTCCCCCCACCCTTCTTCCCTCTGAAACCCTGAGATTGTTTCTTGGGGTCCATCATGGTTCATCCTCTTCTCTGATTTCTCCCCTTTCAAATTTCCCTCCCTTCCCCTATGGTCCTCTGTGTTTTGGCTTATGTGCCACTTATGAGTGAAACCACATAATTGTCTTTCTCTGCTTGACTTATTTCTCTTAACATAATCCCCTCCAGTTCCACCCATGTCGATGCAAATGGTGGGTATTCATTGATTCTGATGGCTGGATAATATTCCATTGTGTATATGGACCACATCTTCTTTATCCATTCAACTGTCAAAGGGCATCTTGGCTCCTTCCACAGTTTGGCTATTGTGGACATTGCTGGTATGAACATTGGGGTGCATGTGGCCCTTCTTCTCACTATGTCTGTATCTTTGGGGTAAATACCCAGTAGTGTAATTGCTGGGTTGTAGTGTAACTCTATTCTTAACATCTGGAGGAAACTCCATACTGTTTTCCAGAGTGGCTGTACCAACTTGCATTCCCACCAACAGTGCAAGAGGAGTCCTCTTTTTCCACATCCTTACCAACATTTGTCTTTTCCCGTTTTGTTAATTTTTGCCATTCAAATTGGCGTAAGGTGGTATCTCATTGAGGAAGACACAAAAAGATGGAAAAATATTCCATGCTCATGGATTGGAAGGATAAACATTGTTAAAATGTCTACCCTCCCCAGAGCTATTTACACTTTCAATGTCATCCCTATTAAAGTACCATTGGCATTTTTCAAAGAGCTGGAACAAAAAATCCCAAAATTTGTATGAAACCAGAAAAGACCCCGGATTGCCAAAAGAAGGATGAAAAAGAAAAACAAAGCTGGGAGCATCACATTGCCTGACTTCAGGGTATGTTATAAGGCTGTGATCACCAAGACAGCATGACACAAAAAACAGACACATAGACCAATGGAACAGAATAGAGAACCCAGAAATGGACTCTCTATTCTATGGGTGACTAATCTTCAGGAAATCAGGAAAAAATATCCAATGGAAAAAAGACAGTCTCTTCAACAAATGGTGTTGGGAAAGTTGGGAAGCCACATATAGAAGAATGAAACTGGACCATTCCCTTACACCAGATGCAAAGATAACTCAAAATGAATGAAAGACCTCAATGTGAGACAGGAATCCATCAAAATCCTAGAAGAGAACATAAGCAGTAACCTCTTCAACATTGGCCACAGTAACTTTTTTCGAGAAACGTCTCCAAAGGCAAGTGAAACAAAAGCAAAAATGAACTTTTTGGACTTCATCAAGATAAAAACTTCTGCAGAGCAAAGGAAACAGCCAACAAAACTAAGAAGCAGCCCACTGAATGGGAGAAGTTCTTTGCAAAAGACATTACAGACAAAAGGCTGATATCCAAGATATATAAAGAACTTCTCAAACTTAACACTCAAAAAACTAATAACCTAGTCAAAAAATGGACAGAAGACATGAATAGACTGTTCTCTACAAAAGACATTCAAATGGCTAACAGACACATGAAAAAATGTTCAACATCACTAGCCATCAGGGAAATACAAATCAGCACTAGCTTTGATAAAGGGTTATCATTTCCCTTCGCCCCCACCCCCAGCTGCACGTGGACTAGACTTGTCCCCCACAGGCAGTAGAAGCTCTTCTCTCTTAAAGGTCTGAAGGAGGTCTCTGCAATCCACCTTGGAAGGGGGTGGTTCAAAATTAGCATTTCATCTCAACTAATGTATTGTGCTGGGGTTGCACATTTTTCAAGAAGGTACTGAAAAGTTGGCACTGAGAAGATAAGCTTCTTATTCATTACATGGCTCTATGACCAGCTGGATTTGGACTAGGTATTCATAAGTTTGGAAGTTCAATCTCTAAATAAGCCAGTTAGGTTTATTCCACAAACTCTTGTCGGTCTTCACCAGAACCATGACCTCAGATAGTTCAGCCTAGGTCCAGCTGGCAAATGCCATTGTTTAAAGAAGATGAGAGCATTGTTTAAGAAAGTGTGGGTGGACCCATGTGCATCGTTGACATATGTGCTCAGCTATGCATGAATCAGGCAAACCATCTTGGTATATAGAGGAAAGAACATATTATTACCTAAGTAAATGGCCTGTCTTGAAATAGAAACATAATTCAAAGAATAAATATGTTTCCCCATTTCTAGTGATTCCCCTGCAAATGTTTTTAATGTACTTAACTTAATTATCCATAAGAACAGGCAGAACGGGATCGCAACATTCCATATAATCTAAAAAGCATTTCTTTTTTTTAAAGAATTTATTATTTTTAAAAAATTCAATGGGTCAACATATAGTACCTCATTAGTTTCAGACGTGTTCAATAATTCATCAGTTGCATATAATACCCAGTTCTCATCACATCACGTGCCCTCCTTAATATGTATCACCGAATTCTCCGATTCCCCCCAAAAGCATTTCTATTTGGCTTTAGAATGCAATATTCACCATTCCTGCACAGACCAATCTTCCCCATTACATTTTGCTTTAACCAAAACCTGCATTTACTAGAGAAAGTCATTGGAAGGTACTGGACATGAAACTTTATGCAAATATTCATCTTTTATTTTCCTTTGGATATTTTCACCAGTCTCTTCATCTTTTTTTTTCTTTCTCATGCATAAACCAGGCAGGAACTCAGACCATTAATTTTCCTGGAATTGAATGCAGTTTACAGACAGAAAAGGGCAATAATTTCTTTACATGTCTATTTCCCCTTACTAGGTGAGCACTTTGAGGACCAGGGTCAAGATTATTCATCTTTGTCTTCCCAAAATATAGTAAGTCCTCATGTTTATTGGACAAATTAAATAAAAAACATGTAACAACCCATTGAAATATTTTGCCAGTCAATTCTATAATTTTTTTAAACTGTTGGTTTAGCATAAAGCATTACATTGCTCTGGGCAAGCAGGTAAGTGGCTATTTACAAGGCAGATTTATATATAATTGGATATAATGTATTCTAATGATTTGAATTGATTTGGTTAGTCCAATTTGGATGAAAGACACCCAGTCCATTGGTGTTATTTATTTCCTTGGTGGTAATAAATGAAATTCCTTCTAATACCTTGCTGATGGCAATTAGTGTGTCAGAGGAACAGTTGGAGCCTTTCACTTTTGCAACAATGGTATAGGGGCAAACAATAGGACCCTTAAGAACCCATCTAATCCAGATTTTTTGTTTCATAAACTGTCAGACGCTTCATTTTCTTTGTCCTGATGGGAAGACAAGAAAGGATAGAGGAAGAGCAGAGAGAGGACCATGGGGCTTAAGGAGCAAAAGAACTTTGAGATAATGTAAATAATAAAATTGGTAGGTTGAGAAACTGCTTTCCCTCTAATCTCTTCCTCACTTTTATTTTTGGAAACATATAGCACAGAGAACCAGATAAATGACAAATGTGGAAATTCCTAATTACCTTGTGAATGGCAAGACTGTAACAATGACACAGTGTCATAACCGATTTGTAGAACCAGGTAGAAGGCTATTTTACTACATCAGGAAACACTGGGTGACGAACTATGCCCAAATTAGTAAGTTTAGTGAACTGAAAGCCAAAGGTGGGTTCACCTTTGGTTAAAAGCTATTATTTGTGAACATAGAAATAAAATTCCTGGTCAAAGAGTTTTAACTGCTTGTGTTGAGTGGAGCGCTTCAAAGGAAACTTAGTTTGTATATGAAGAGCCAATGACAGCTTTTACACAAAATTAACCAATTTTCTAATTTTTTGACAGTGTTTTAATAGACCAAATAGTTCATCTTGATTTCAACGAACTAAAGTGGACTTTGGATTTTAGAAATTAAATAAATCCTTCAAGAATTCAAATAGAACCATGACCTAGGAATCAGGAAAGGTAAGTTTGAGTCTTGTCCTGCTTATCCTCACAGTAATTGCCCAATATCTGCTTCCTCAAATGTCTTCTTTACCAAAATGAGATAATAGCACATGGATGTTATTCAGACAAACAAGATAAGAGATAAGAAAGTACAGCTCTAATCCTTTGGGAGAAATCCGTCATAGAAATACAAGGGGCTGTTATTTTTATTATGTCAGAATCAGCTAAAGTCTGCATTCAGTTCTAGCCATCCAGCAAAATATGAATTTGGAAATAGATTAAAGAACAGCCACTCAATAATTAAAGTTCTAGAAATAGATGTTACTAAGGAAGATTAAAGGAACTGACATTTATCCCATTGGAGAGATTGTCGAAGGAGAGGAAAATAATTGTCCAGGATTAGAGCAGTGGTTCTCAAAGTGTGGTCCCATGACCAATAGAAGCAGCATCACCTGAGAACTTGATAAAAATGCAAATATTTGGTCTCTACCCCAGACCTACAGAGCCAGAAACTCTGGGGAAGGGATCCAGCAATCTGTGGTTCAACAACTCTCCAAGATGCTTCTGATGCACATTCAAGGGTACAAACCATTTAGAGAACAGGAGTGGTGGTCTCAAGGAGAGTCATGAAAATGAGTTGTGTTAGTCACTGGAACAGAAAAGAAGGGAGGAGTGGAACCTTGACAGTTGAATCTTCCCCTGCTCAAAGCTACCAAATGGTGGCAGATGGACATGAGGAGGCATCTCAGGGGAAAGATAGTATAGAAGCCATCAGGAGAGGGCTCTTTTCTCCTTCCTTTTCCTTTCCTTTTTTTTTTTTTTTTTTCTTTCAAAGAATGTTCAGAGCCCTGGTAACTATATGTGGTGGTATCCTCAGATGGAATTTTAACATAGGTTTATTCAAAGATGAAGTCCAAAGAGAACAGTAGCATAAGAAATAAAGCCACATGCACACACCAAACTGAAGTATCATTGGCTCTGGAATAGTTCATAATTAGTGGAAAGAGCCAATCAGTTTGAGAAAGAGAGAGAGAGAGAGAGAGAGAGAGAGAGA
>RCUC01012950.1:0-10829 GCA_003697995.1 Taxidea taxus jeffersonii
GGAGATGGGAGGGTAATATGTCCGTGATATGGCCTTTGAAATTTCACTTGTGTGAGTTGTTTCTACTCCATGGTTCATTAGGTCAGAGGCAGGACAAGTTAAAAATACTCCATGAGACTGGGAAGTGTGACTCTGTCCCTTATTTGAAATACAGAGACCTCGAAGGTTTGATTGACTAGGCAAAATAGTAGGAAATCACCAGAGAAAAGGTTTAAGCAGAATCTAATTCTCTCCCTAGTTAGGGTCAATAAATGATCTATGTATTTGCATTATATATTATATGTATTATATACATATATATTATAAATACAGCATGTATTATATATGCAGGTAACATACTAAATTATTTAGTATATTTAGTATAAAATATGTGGTATACATGTATCCAAACATGGGACATACTTATACTAAAAAATAAATAAATAAAAAGTAATTGTTTACCTGAAATTCAAATTTACCTGGATGCTCTGTGCTCTTATTTGCTAAATCTGGCAACCCTACAACATATTTGCACCAATTTGATTTCAAGAGGCAGGAGACAGGAGTTCTGGAATTTTCTACCGACAGTAGATTTTAGGCAGGTAATATGTTTCAATTTCCACACATATACAGATGGGAACTATGTGATAAGGTCATTCTTCATGAAACATCTGAATATTTGAGCTGTTCTTTATTTTTTTAAAAAATCAGTTTTACCACTTTTACTATATATACAATTGCCTTAATCACCAGAAATAAAAGAACTGTTTCTAAATGATAGGCCTTAGGAAAGATACACAGATAACCAGTGCTAAAATCTTGCATATCACAATTAATTAAACCAAACCCGTAAAAACTGACTAGTTGCTTTAGCTTCAAAATGCTTCACCATATTTTGTCGTAGTCTGTACTTAGAAACTGAGTGCAGGGGTAACGGAAATCTCAAATTTCTCCTAACCAGGCTGAATTATCACAAATTTAGAATTTATCAAATACAAAATAATTAAGGTTTATTATTCTTATATTTTATTCGAGATGACTAATTTCCCCCCGGTGATTGCTTTCTCTTTTCCCTTCAGTTCATAAGAAAATCTCATTACCTAAAATGGGCTTATTCCTGAAAAGGAAACAAAAATGCCAAATTCTATGATACAAATGCGAAATAGAAGTTGGCTCTCATTGTCCCAGGCCCTCCCAGTGTCTTTGAGCCATCTCTGTGGGGTCTGGAATCACTGAGGTGGGCTGGTGCGAGCTCCTCTGCACCTGGAGCAGAAATGAAAAACAAGTTTCCTGAACTCACCCAGGTTCCCCATCCATTCATTGCCTTTTTTGAGCAAGATGAAAATCTCTAGAGCCAACTCTTTCAATAAGAATGGATGGAGGGGACCCCTAGGTGGCTCAGTTGGTTAAGTGGCTGCCTTCGGCTCAGGTCATGATCCCAGCGTTCTGGGATAGAGTCCCACATAGGGCTCCTTGCTCAGCAGTGAGCCTGCTTCTCCCTCTGCCTCTGCCTGCCTCTCTGTCTGCCTGTGCTCGCTCTCTCTCTCTCTCTCTCTTTCTAACTAATAAATAAATAAAATCTTTAAAAATATTTAAAAAAAAAAAGAGTGGATGGAGTTTTAAGCATCCAAATGGGATATCATCATTAATGTCCCTTCTCAAAGATGGTCTGGTAAAGTGAATTCACCTACTGTAGCACAATATTTGGGGGATCTATTATAGGGGCCTAGGGCAGGCTGTGCCAAAATGGGCCACTTTCCTGGGTCCCTACACTATTTTGGATCTGAATATTCCCTAGGATCTGCCCTAGGATCTGCCAGGATAGCCCGTTTTAGGAATTTCTCTGTTAGCAGCGTCACTAAAATATTCTATGGTGAAGGCTGTGTCCCCGCAGGTCTGAAATGCAGTGTCAGAACTGTAGGCATCTAAGAAGAGGCCATGAGAAACATCTTTATTCACTTATCTCACCAGGGTAGATAAAGAAGCTGTCTCCCTTTTCAAAGATGGCTTTAAAATGACAACAAGAGGGTCAAATCACAATAAACAAAATGATTTTTCTTAAGTACAGGCAAATCGAACGCATCTGTGTTTTTAACAGCCTTTCTGTGAAACTAGTCCTATTTATTAGTAGTGAAATACAAACCATGTTATCAAGAATCTTAAAGAACTAGATTGCTGTTAAGTGATACTTCAGAATCCACCCCCTAGCAAAGCTACTGTGCCATTACAGGAAGATAAGCAGAAAATCCTGGCCTCCATTTAAGAAGACCTTTGCCTGAAATACTGTACACCATTCAGTTGCAGTCCTAATGCCAGTGATTCAAAATATTGCTCTGGAGAATTTCAGTTAACTAGCAGTACCCAGAGGCTTTACAAATGAAGATGAAGACCAAGACTTGGTCGATGGAGGGGATGTCAAAGAGGGTGATTAGCCTCTGAATGGCCAATCTTAAAGATCCGATTCTCACATGTGTTAATGTCACACATGATAATCTACAACATTAGGGGTTGTGACTGGTTACTTCCTGATTCCATGTTGAGTGAAACAGCAATAATCTAAGTATAATATTGGTCCCAACCTACCTCCCACCCTCCATCCTGTTGTTCCCCACCCCTGGCTGCAGAAAGCAATTGATTTCCACCTGGAATAGGTCATGCACCCAGGCTTCAGTTCTTAGTCTGTTTTGTTTTTGAGTCCTAGGATTGGTTTTTGCAAGAACAAAACAAACAAACAAACAACAAAAAAAAACCAACCACATTTTAAAGGTACCGATACTATCCTCTAAGAGCTTATCTCTAGGTAGGAAGACAAAACACCCACAAAAGAAATGACAAAGCACTGTGTCAAAGACCCCAAAATTAAATCCTCAAGTAACTCAACACACTTTTTTACAGTAAAAAAGCAAGTGGATGAGGTTCTTCAAAGACGTCATTAATTATAATCCAAAAAAAGACACATAATATTAGGAATATGCCAAGGACAAAGTCTCAAAGAGCTTATTTTTAAGTCAACATGGTTTTAACACTTGGCTGTTTAACACATGGCTGTGACTAGGGTAAGCCAAGAATGTACTTCCTACCTGGTCACAAGTCCCCATCTGTAAGTCTTGAAGACCTCTGACTTCCACCTCTCCCCATCCTGAGTCAGTGAGATCTAAACCTGGCAATGTGTCATTATCCCTACCCTCACTCTCCACAACAGCCCAGCTTCCCTGGACCAAGGGCTTGGTATGTGCAGGCCTACTAAGCCCAGCTTTTTCTCATTCACTGGAAACACACTCCACCCTGTACTTTGTACACCAAATTAGTGTCTACAGTGAGTAGACCCTGCAGCATCTTCATTATTGCCAACACTTGGTTTCACCCCCTTAAAGATAGGATGCACTCCCTCTATCCTTAGATTATACTGAGTATCCCACCACTTGAAGATATGAGTTCCAACATCATTACATTTGATTATAGCTGTTGCCACTATTGTAAGACTCTGGCTCCTATACTTCCTCCTTTCGACCTGTCTGCTTCCGTCACCAGCCCAAGTTTAAACTCAATACAAACAAGGGTATGGACTAGACCCAGCCCACCAGAGCACTCCATCATCAGGCCCTCTGTCCAACCCATGGCATCAGACCTTCAATTGGTTGTGTTTTTTAGCTTAATCCATTCTTAATCCCCATTCTTCAGAATCGTACTGCTGAGGTCTCTCTGTGTCTGGTGGTCAGGTTTGCTCAGGTTATTAGAATTAGCAGTTTCTCCCAAATCTGTCACCTTCACATTATGGTGTTAAATACTGGTAGCTAAGCAATGTATTTAACTTTGGAGTCCCTCTTTGTTCTCTTAGGAGAAAAATACTGTAATTGATGGGTTTGATGATGTCTCTCAGTTGCCATGCATCCCATGTAGTAGAAAACTACCTACTATCAAACATTTGCCATCTGGTGCTAATTCTTAGAAGTAGTGAGGACTAATTTTACTTCTTTTATTTTTTTTAATATTTTATTTATTTATTTGAGAGAAAGAGAGACAGAGTGAGACAGCATAAGAGGGGAGGTCAGAGGGAAGAGTAGACTCCCCATGGAGCTGGGAGCCTGATGTGGAACTCGATCCCAGGACTCCGGGATCGTGACCTGAGCCGAAGGCAGTTGTTTAACCAACTGAGCCACCCAGGCACCCCCTAATTTTACTTTTTGTTGTCACATTGATGGCATTGGGAAGAAAATGCCATTGAGTCCTTCAGTGATCCATTTTATAATATAGAACTAAAAAATTCAAGAGTAGTAGCTTGGACACAAGGTGGTGCTAAGGAGTAAAAAATTTAACTGGGGTCCTTTTCCCTAAAGGTTACCTCAAATACTTAAGGTTTGCAGGGTACCTAGTAGATACCAAAGCATTGTCATACACATTATTTTGTTTCTCTCTCATAACTCGGGGGGAGAGTAAGCTAGTCTCACTTGGTATAGATAATGAAAATAAGGGTGCTAAGGTTTAAATGACTTGTTCAAGATCACCCAGACCAGTCTAGGCCTTCCTTCCAAATCTAGGTTTAGTGCTCTTCTACACTCTATCACACAGGTCAGTCCCTCTTCCAGGTAAACATATTCTCCAAGTTGACTGCCATCAACATCTGCCAAGTTGGGGAGTCCTGAATGCACAAAACAACCTAGGGTATGTGCCTAACTTGCATATGCTATAATGGGGAAAGGTGGGGCCTTGGTGAATCTCTTTGTGGGCTCAGGATTCCTTGCCCAAATTCTAGGGCATAAGCGTAATTTTTTGGCACCTAGGAGAAATGGGTAGGATTTGTATCCAGTTGGGTAAAAGACCCCTTGTGGAAGCTTCCAACTCAATCGGCAGCTGTGGCAATTCTAGACCAGGGCTAGCCTGGGACTCCTGGGATACCTTCTCCTGATACCAGCCACAGATCTGTTTTAGAATGCCAGAGGGCCCTGGGTCCTGGTAATACCCTAATAGCCATGTCCCATATAAGCTAGACCAAGAGGACTCTGCAGATGGCAGATGAAAATCAGATTTATCTCCTATTTATCTGTATTTATGAAGATCAGCTCCTGTTGAGCTTAAAATATGCAAAATGGCTGCTGTATTTCAGGGTGATATTAGTTCCTGAGGGCTGCCATAACACATTGTCAGAGAGTTGGTGTTTTTAAACAACATAAATTTATCATCTCATAGTTGTGGAAGTCAGAAGTCCAGCATCAAGATGCTAGCAGAGTTGGCTCCTTCTGGAGCCTCCGATGGAGAATCCTTTCCATGCCTCTCTCCTGGCTTCTGGTGGTTCCAGCAATCCTTGGCATTCCTTGGCTTGTAGATGCATCACTCCCATCTCTACCTTTGTCTCTGCATGGCTTTCCCTTGTGTTTCTCTATGAGTTATATCTCCTCTTTTTTCTTATAAGAACACTAATCATTGGATTTAGTGCCCATCCTAAACCCAGGGCAATTTCTCCTTGAGATCTTTAACTAATAAAATCTACAAAGATCTTATTTCCAAGTGAGATCACATTCTGAGTATCTGGGTGGATGTGAATTTTGGGAGGATGCTATTCAACCCACCATACTGGGAAATCTATTTTAAGCACTTAAATTTTTCTTCCTTTGAACTAATTCTCCATGTTAAACTGAAGCTCAATTTCTCTTGCCCTGCACTCAAAGAATATGGAAAACTGTTAGTCACTGTCATCCCTACAAGATTTCCTCATTCACCTTCTTTGGGACCTTCTGCGGGTGCTTCCTCTAGCCTCTACCAGGATAAAACCAGCCATCTTCAGCCACGTTTTCTCGAAACAGAACATTCTCCTATGCCAAGGTCATTCCATTGAATCAATGTCCACTCCAGTGTCTTCTTTTTCTTCAGATCCCATGGTACTTATTCAACAGGAACGGAAAGATAGAAAATGCCTTTCAAAGTTGGAGGACAAAGTTGGACAGTTACAGGCTTCGTCCATTTGTTTTGTTCCCATTCCCAGTCAGGATGTGCTTGCATATCTTCTGGCCTAAGCACCCCTTAATTAAGGCATGACTTACAAATCATTTTCATGGCAACAGGCTGCGATGTTATATGCCTTAGAATACTTCAATAATGAGCTCTGAACAGAGCAAACTCTTTGTTTCTGTGAGAGATGCTAATTGAAGGAATTTATTTTTTTTCCAAAAGGACATTGAACAGAAACTTATGTACTAAGCAAAATGTAGATGATACCTCCCCTTTTATCTGCTGTTCCTTTAAACAGAAACAAAACACAACTCCCAGCAAACCAACTGTTCTGGCAGGAAAAAGAAATAGCCTCGGTATTTGTATTCTTCAACAAAGTCGGTAAGGAAGGAAGAAAAGGTGAATGCTACAAATACCATTCAAAGCACCACAGAAAATAGCCAGTTCGCTTTCTCTCAGCAGCTGGAAGGAAATGTCTCAGCAGCACCCCCCTTCCCTTTTAAATTTTTTTTAGTTACCAAATTCCTTTATGTTTCTTTTCTTTAAAAAGTGACTTTATAGGTCATTAAACAACTATTAAAAACACAAGTGAGCAAAACCCAAAGCGTGGGCCTTTTTCCTTTGATTTTTTTTTTCTGGTTTTCAGAAAAGGGTTTTGAGAGTTGGAATATTTTTGTTAATGTCTTTGTGGGCATTTAAATAGTCTTTCCATTTGTAACATCCCCTAAATAAGGCAGTTATAGGAAACCTGTCTTGCATTAGCACACCTGCTGGGCCAAAACATGAACATGTATTACCCCAAATGGGACACCTCATTTGCCAAACAGACCCGAACTTACAATTACCTGCTTCTCTGGATTGTTACACCCAGGTTTCATCAACTTGCATGGAACTTTTCTATGTCCTCTCTTCATCCCCCCGTTGGACAGGAAAGCAAAAGGCAAAAAAAGAAAGACAACGGAGGGAATTCCTCTTTCAACTCAGGTGAGTACAGGTAAGTCCCATTTACCAAGACTGTCACTAGGCTCAGGCATGGTGCAGCCCGTTCAAGTCCCAAGATCAGGCTGGCTTCAGGGTGCAAGGGTCCCCTTCACTTGGAAGTTTCTTTGAAAGTGAAATCTATCAAAGGAATCTCAAAACAAATTACATGGTAAATTACTGTCTCAGCTCTGGCCTACTCTCTCTGCCCCTCTGTTCAGCTGCCTCAGCCAAGGGTGAGCTACTGGGGAAAGGCTGCAAGATAAGCAGATTATAGAATGTCATGAGCCTCCAGCGACTCAACTTCACAGCCAAACTTCTCCGGCACAGGCGGTTCATCTGATTCATATGGGTAGCACGCTGTTTCAATTAATGCCCCTCTAATGACTAAAGTTTGTTCCCTAACGTGGAAGGGTAACTAAATGGGAGTCAGGTCAGTGACCTGAAGCATGTCTGTACTCTCCTACCCTCTATCTCGAAATGCTCGGCCACAAGCTGACTTCTAGGAAAAGGAGGGGAGGGGCTTGGAAAGAGTGTAGAATTCCTTTCAGACAGAAACCAGTAATGTGACTTTCCTATTGTTACCAATGCAATTCTTTTGAATCTTCCACAGCCTGTGGGTCCTAAGGTAGTGAGTAACAAGCCCTGATATGAAAACAGAATGCAGACAACAAATTAGCATTTTGAAAATAAAAAGCCAGGCTTTTAATCCTATTAAGATCATGGCTGCTTTTCTTTTTTTAATTTCTCCCCCTCCCCTAAAAACTCTGAAAGAGATAATGATGTCCCCATTAACATAAATGCTGAAATCAGCATTTCCTTTGAAAGAAGTTGTTAATATTTGGAAATGGTCGGATTTCCAATCCAAGCTTTGATTGTTATTCTATACTAGCCGGCAAGTGCCAAGGTCACAGGGAGATTCACCTGCAGACTGAGCTAAATGAATCCACTCGGCCACAATGCATGTATAATTTAACATTCTCCTCTCAAGTACTTCCATGCATTCCTAAAAAATATTTTATTACAATAACAAATTGGTTTCAAAATCATGCATTATGTATTCTGAAATTAGGTCTGCCAGTGAGACCGGGATATACAAACATGTACACTTGCAGGCGGGGCCAGAAGTGCACACAGATGCTGTTGTCGATGCCAGGCTGGAGCATGAGAGGAACAGTGAATTCCTCAAGGAATCCACTGTCACTCCTTTTATTATCTTAATCTGCGTATTTGGAAAGAAAAATAGCCAAACTGATCGTTTCCTGTAAATAGCAGTTAGAACCCTAATCATCCCTTTTCCTTGTACGATCTCCTCCCTGAGAAGGCTGAGTGTATCTGGTATCCTAAAAATAGGCTTGCCAGGCAGTTTTCATGAGCTTTACTTAAAAAACAAATATTCCTTGAATTTTTAAGTCTTCTTTTCCTGTGATCTGACACTTTGCTGGTACACGTTTTGCAGAAACTGGACTTTAACAAAGCTTCTTTGAAACATTAAAGGTAAAGATATCAAAACCACCCTTACAAATTTGTGTTAAGAAACAGACTTGCTCCGCTATAAGCTTTCATCAGTTACCCCAAAAAGTTAATGTATTCAGAAAAATCCTTGGGATTCCCATCACAAACACAACCCCATATAATGTTTCCCTAATAGAAGCTTGTTTCTGCTCTTCAACTTTCATCTGAAGTTAAATACACATTGATATAGTGTCTTTTACAACAGAGGGATGGCTTGCTCATGCACGAGCCGTGTGTTTCCTGAGATGCCTATATACAAATCATTCAAATTAAATGCTTTTCTCATTCCTTCAGGGTTTTTTCTTTCTTTTTCTCTATTTTAGACATTAGCGTCATACTGAAAAAAGTTCAACCTCACCAAATGGCTTTAGTGAATTCTGAAAAGGCAAGATTCCGCCCCCTACCCCCGTCAAATGGCGAGTTCCATGATACAGAAGGTATCTGATCTTAAAAGTGCGAGAAAGAAATTCAGGAGAATTTTGCTAGTTGAGAAGTTTCTTAGGCATGGACTTGATCTCTCTATACTAAAAGAAGAAAATATCTAGTTTATTTCAATAGGGGATTTGTTTTTCATTAACTTGCAAACTAAACATCATTGGTATGTTTCCACTGGTCTACTAACTTGGTGAATAAAACAATAAAATTCCTAAGAGAATGACTTATAAATCTCTTTAAATTAAAATCACTCTAGTTTTTATTATAAGACCAACATCATGATACGCTTTGTATTTTTAAGGCAATGCCCAGACCAAAAAAAGTTTAATTCCCTGACAAGAGCTTTTAATAAAGACAAATCATGGGTAAAATTAGATGCTGCAATCTTTCCTTCTTCTCAAAAAAAAAAAAAAAATCTGCAAACACTGTGTTAAGAAGCCGTTTCTCCTTAATTTCGTTTCGATGTAGTGATATGACTAGACATATAGTTTTTCTATAGTGAAATTATAAGGAATAATTTTCTCTAATCTAATCAGTAATATATGAAAATGGGAAATGTTAACAGCATAATTTTTGATTTCTTTTATATTGTAATTTAGGCTGACACATTAAAGCCTTGCTTTTCAGGAGAACAATTAAGAAATTATTGATAGAAATTAAATATTACTGACAATTGAAAATGCATTTTTTTCCTCGTTTGCTGCATCTAAAAATATTACTCCTACCTCCCATCCAAGATAATCTAAGCTAAGACAGTAGAAAAGTAAAAATGATCTAAAAAGCTTATGGTTTTATGCTAAACAAAAGGTGATTTATGCAAATAATAAGCAAATTCCAGACTATACATATACATATATATGTATATATTTGAAAATCCTACAAATGTCTTAAGTCGTAATCTGCAGGCTAAATGATTAAACTCTCTCTGGGTTCATTGGCTACAAAGCTATATTCTTCATTTTAGCTGTGGGCTATTTTAAGCTGAATACAAACTGCTTTTTTATTTGTTATTAAAGGCAGTTCAAATCTTATGCCACCTTGTGTGTACAGTATACAAGCCAATGTACACCATATAGGGAAATATTAAAACAGGATTAAGAATGGAAAAAAATAAAAAGCCTTCAGTGATAATTAAATTTCTTTCCCCACACTACAACAAACAGTTACATAGCCAAATTTACTAACAACGATAGGAATATCTGAAATGGTAATTCCGATAGGAATATCTGAAATGGTAATTCACGACACGAATGGAAACTTGTTACAAACTTCTTTTCAAACTGTGCTTAAAAAGGTGCTCCAATAACCAATATGTTTTGATGGTGAATCATAAATACGTAAACTCATATGTGAGAAAATACATAAACTCATAGACCTTCAAAATTAAGTCAGTGAAAAGGACTAAATAAAATCACAAATGGGAGGCCCAGGGTTCTAGGGGAGAATGCCAGAGGTCAATGCTTTCTGATTCATGTTCTTAAGCAGAACAAAAGTTGTTAATACAAGCCTCTCTTAACAGCTACCCAGGTAGGATCTGAAGAGACAGATTGCCTAATGTTCCCTAAAAAAAGTAAAAGTCAACGGGAAGCATCAAATGGCTTTTGAATCTAAATACTTCTTCAGGAAACTTCTTCCTGAATTGGCAGCTCCAAGAATCCAACAGACAGCATGACAATAAGGTCGGCACAGTCAACATTCCCGGGGTGGTCTGGGGCTGCTTAATTAGGAGTGTGCCAGGAATTCCAGTTCTTTAAGAGCCACAGGCTCAATTCAGCTGCTGTCCCCAGTTCTGTCCCTAGCCTGGACATCTGCCAAAGAATGACACCCTCTCAAGGACAGAGTAAGAACAGCCGCCCCCTCCCCGTCCCCAGTCCCCACCCAGCTCCTCAGCCCTGAGCTCCTGGCTTCCGGAGCAGAAACTCTGAGGAGGCTTCAACTTGGTCACTTCCAGCAGGTCAGAAATGGAAAGGGGGGAA
>RCUC01012958.1:0-10905 GCA_003697995.1 Taxidea taxus jeffersonii
TTTTTTTTTTTTTTTAGATTTTATTTATTTATTTGACAGACAAAGATCACAAGCAGACAGAGAGAGAGAGGAGGAAGCAGGTTCCCTGCGGAGCAGAGAGCCCAATGTGGGGCTCGATCCCAGGACCCTGAGATCATGACCTGAGCCGAAGGCAGAGGCTTTAACCCACTGAGCCACCCAGGTGCCCCTGATTAATTCACCTGTTTGCTCAAGGAATCCAAATATAACTTGTGTGATAGTCTCAGCACTCTAGTAGGCCCTTAGGACATAATGGGGTTCCATATACTTCTATATTAGAACTCAATAGCTTTAAATGTGTATAACGCTGCACATATTATGAACTGGGCTGTGTATTAGATTGAGAGGGTAACAGGTAGGGGTTCTAGCCCCTTAATAAACAATTGAGTGGTGGCTGCTGTTCTACCTTAGTATGAGTATTATGCAAGGAGTGGGAAAATGTCATGCAAGGTTGACTTCAGGGAATTAGGTGTGCCTGGAATTAATCACTAGCTTGAGACAAAAGTCAAAGAGCCTTCAGTCACCTTGGTTAAGAGTCAAGCAGACAGTCTCCCAGCCAGTGAAGTCAGTCTCTATGAGCTGTGCTTTAACTTCCAACTCTGATCTTTCCCCAGACAATCAATAATTATTGATATCATCATGAGAGCTGTTAGAGTATTGAAGACCCTGAATCATTAAGGTCTTTAATCGTCCAAGGACGATGAAAAGTGTTTTCAATAAGTTATTCTTCCCTGATCAAGATGAGTGACACCTTCTAGAAGAGTTGAATCCAAAAATGGTTTGTTTTTTATATAAATAAAACTTTCTGAGAACTCCATTCAGGTCCCACGAGCTAAAAGTCGGTCCTGGCTGGATTACTTCTGAATTGTGTGATCTTGTCCATATCATGTAACTCCCTGGACCTGCAGTTTCCATCTATAGAAACAGGATGCTAAATCTGTCTCTGCTTAACATTTGGGGTTATGTTAGTAGTTCCAGTGATACTGAATATATGTGCATTTAAGGGGCACCTGGGTGACTCAGTTGGCTAAATGTATGAGCATTTTCAAATTTGTTCGGCAATATACAAATGTAAGGAATTTTTACTGGAGAGTATCTTAGGCTCTGAAAAAGCCTGCTTTAGTACTTGAGCAGCAAGCTTTTTAAGAGTCTCATCTGAAAGTTATTGCAATAGTAGAAAGTATTTTAAGAGTTTATATAATAAAAGTGGAAATGAGAGAAATTTTCATTTTATTATGAAGGAAGTGGAATTGCCATTTGACAGGTGAGTTTAATAAGACTGACTCTTTTATTCTTAATAAATAAATTCTCTATTGACTCTTCAGAATACCTATTTACTTTTATTCTTAATAAATTTCTGTATTGACTCTTTATAATACCTATTTACAAAGCGGTTCTAGACTGCTTTGTCCCACTTGACAGAAGGTGTTTTTTCTCATAGGTTGAGCTCAAGACCATTGCACTGTATCAGACTTGGAAGTGCATTCTCTACTCAGTGCAGGAGGACAGATAGAAAGGCCAGATTCTTAGTCTATGATGTCCTAGTTAATGATCAATTAATGATCAACAGAAATAAGGTTTTGCAGCATGTTAAGTTTATCAGTATACCCAGAATGAAAACAAAAGCAAATAAAAAAGCAAACCATCTTGTTATATTTGATCAAAAGTTGTGGAGAAGTATTCTGCAATGTAAATCTGAACATGATTATGATCCACTCTTTTGTCCCATCCAATTTTCAAGAAATGTTTTTCAAGAAAATATTTTTGCACTAAAATTACATATGTGCTTTATGACACACAGTTTAGTTTTCAAAAATGCATAATGTCATCTAACCATTGCCAAGATCAACATACAGAATACTCCTTACACTCTATGAAGACTTCCTGTTGCCCCTTCGTAGTCAAACCCTACTTCCTTTCATAACTCCTGTCAGTCCATTCTCTGTGAGTAGTTGTGCCTTTCTATTATGCTTTTCCCATTTATTTTTAATTAATTAATTATTTTTAAAAGATTTTTATTTATTTATTTGACAGAGAGCACAAGCAGGGGTAGTGGCAGACAGAGGAAGAAGGAGAAGTAGACTCCCTCTCCCCACCCAGCCTCCCCAGCAACAAGGGAGCAGGGCTCTATCCCAGGACCCTGGGATCCTGATCTGTGCCCAAGACAGATGCTTAACTGGCTGAGCCACCAAGGCACCCCAGCTTTTCCATTTATGAGCAAATTATTCCTATTTATTGCTGACTAGTATTCAATTGTATGAACTTACTAGTTTTTTCATACATTCACTTGTTGATGAACCTTTATGTTGATTCCCATTTTTGGTGGTTATAAATAAAGCTGCTATAAACATTCTCATAGTGGTTTTTATGTGAACATAAGATTTCATTTCTCTTGCCATGAATGCCTGAGAGTAGAATTGTTGGTTCAAATGAGAAGTATATATTTAATGTTATCAGAAAGTACCTGATTGTTTTCTAAAGTACCTATACCATTTTCTCTCTTCATTTGCAATGCAAGAGTTTTCCAGTTGCTCTGCATCCTCTCCAGGATTTAGGATTTTCATTGTAATAGGTGTGTAGTGGAATCAGATTATAATCTTTTTTTTTTAATGTTCTATTTATTTATTTGAGAGAGAAACAGTGAGAGAGAATATGAGCAAGGAGAAGGTCAGAGAGAGAAGCAGACTCCCCGTGGAGCTGGGAGCCCGATGTGGGACTCGATCCCTGGACTCTGGGATCATGACCTGAGCCGAAGGCAGTCGCTTAACCACTGAGCCACCCAGGTGCCCTCACATTGTAATCTTAGTCTTTATTTCCCTAAGGATAAATGAGACTGAGCAATTTTTTGTATGCTTATTTACAATTGCCATATCTCCTTTGGTGAAATGTCCCTTCATGTGGTTTACCCATTTTTAAAATTAGATTTTGTTTTCTTATTCTTGTTTTTTTTTGACATTTATATATTGTGATATAATCCTTTGTTTGATATATGATTTGAAAGTATGTTTTTTCTAGAATGTAGCTTGTCCATTCATCCCAGTAATAGAGTTGTTTTGGAGCAAACATTTTTAATTTTGATGAAGTCCAGATTATCATTATATTAAATTGGTTGTGTTTTTGGTTTTATATCCAAGAATTCTTCCAAATCTAAGCCCAGAAAACTTTTGCTCCTATGTTTTCTTCTATTTGTTTTATACTCTCATTTTATATTTGGGTGTATGATCCATAATGAGCTAATTTTTTGAATAAGATATAAACAATAGATTGAGGTTTTAACTTTTTAATATGACTATTTAATTGTTCCAGATCGAAGCTGTGTTGTTAGGTGCATACACATTGAGGATTATTCTTTACGATGATGTGACCCTATTATCATTATGTAACAAATGTCCCTCCTTATTCCTGGTAATTTTCCTCATATATATGTTGGCTTTGTCTTATATCATTATAGTTGCTCCTACTTTCTTTGAATTTGTGTTTGCCAGGTGTTTCTTCTTTTTAGACTTTTATTTTTAACCTATGTATATCTACCTATTCAACATAGGTGTTTTACAGACAGCACATAGTTGGGTCTTAAACAGGCATTTAGTTTTTTTTATTTAATACAGTCCAACAACATTTGTTTTCACCATTTACAATTTTATATTAATAATTTTTCTTAGATTGGGTCAGTATTTTTTTGTTCTTTTCTATTTGTCTCTTTTTTGTTTGTGGTTCATATCTTGCTTTCTTTTTGATTATTTGAATAGGTTTTATTTTATATTTTTAATTTTTTTAAAGATTTATTCATCCATTTTTGAGAGAGGGGATGGGCAGAGAGAGAGAGCCTTCCAAGCAGACACTATGCTGAGCTGGACATAGGGCCAATCCCAAGGTCCATGAGATCATGACTTGAGTCTATACCAAGATCAACCGCTCAACCAACTGACCCACCCAGATACCCCTGAATAGCTTTTAGTATTTTATTTTAATTAATCTCTTTATTTTTTTTCCTATATACAGTCATTTTTGTAGAGGTTGCTCAAATTATAATATACATATGTGTAGTTTTACAGTCTATTTACAGTATAGGGAGTATTTTACCACTTCAAGTAAAATATAGTAGCCTTAGAAACATATAGAGTTCTTTATCTTTCCTTTTTTATGTTAATATTTTTTTATCCTGTGTGGTTTCTTGTGACCAATCCACCAATCAAGCAGATTCTCTAATATGTATTCTCTGGATGTTTTTTGAATATTTTTCTTATTTTTTGATTTTTATCTATTTGATTATCATGTATCTGGGTATGGTTTTCTTTTGCTTTATCCTTTTTAATTATGCTATACTTCTTTTAGTGTAAATTTCTTTTTCTTTCCTCCTTTCTTCCTTTCTTTCTTTCTTTCTTTCTTTCTTTCTTTCTCCCTTCCTTCCTTCCTTTCTTTCCTTTAAAGATTCCACTTATTCACTTGTCAGAGAAAGAGACAGTGAGAGAGGGAACACAAGCAGGGGGAGTGGGAGAGGGAGAAGCAGGCTTCCCTGAAGACCATGGAGCCTGATGTGGGGCTTGATCGCAGGACCCTGGGATCATGACCTGAGCCAAAGGCATATGCTTAACGACTGAGCCACCCAGGCACCTTGTAAATTTATTTCTTTCGGCAAATTTGAGAAGATCATGACTATTGTTTTATGAAAATGTATTTTATCTTCCAGTCTTTTTCTCCTGTCATTCTTGGGCTGCCTTGACACAATGGCCTCTTAATATTGTCCCACATGTCCTTTGTGTTCAGTTCATTTTGTTAAAATTTGTTTCTCTCTGTTATTCTGATTATATAATTTACCTTAATCTATGCTTTCATTCACCTACTATTTCCTCTGTCATCTCCATTCGGCTGTTGAACCCAACTCATTGAAATTTTTATTTTGAATTCTGTGTTTTTCTATTTTAAAGTTGTATTTCGATCTTTATTGTAATATATACCTTTGTTTGCTTAAAATTTTTAGTTGTATTCTGGGAGTTTTGATTTTTATGTTAGGAGAGAATGGGTTCTATTAAGATCCATTGGAGGTAGTTGATATTGTTATTTTAGTATCTGATCAACATAGTTACATTCAGACTAAGTTCTAACTTGCTTTCTGTGTGATGTTCTTTGAAGTGATATGGTTCAGAGCCAACACCCAAGAAGGAATTCTTGAGACGTCTTAGGTGCAAAAATGTGATTTTATTAACATGTGAGTACGGGGCCGTTGGGCAGAAAAGAGCTGCACTGGGGTTGTGTCCTGTACTGATTATAAACTTCAAGGTAGGAGGGGTTTAGGGAGAGCACAAGTCTCAAGCTATTTTTGGAAACGAGGTTTCCAAGATCCTGAGTGTTCTCACTACTGTTAGGAAAAGGTCATTTATTATCATTTCGTGAAAACTCAGTCATGAGACACTTTTGATATATATTAGTGGGCGGTAAGCTTGCAGGATGATTGCTAACATGTATCTTGAGGGTTAGAGATAAAGGAAGTTTCCAGCAGAATTTTTTTAGAAAGATTTTATTTTTATTTATTTGACAGACAGAGATCACAAGTAGGCAGAGAGGCAGGCAGAGAGAGAGGAGGAAGCAGGCTCCCCGCTGAGCAGAGAGCCCGATGCAGGGCTTGATCCCAGGACCCTGGGATCATGACGTGAGCTGAAGGTAGAGGCTTTAACCCACTGAGCCACCCAGGTGCCCCTCCAGCAGAATTTTTATACATTAAAGAACACTTACAGGATCCCGAGGTGGGCTTGGTAGTCAGGTAAGATTGCCTTTTGCCCTTAGCCAAGTGTCTACATTTAGGCGGCTGAGGTCCCAGAGGAAAGCCACTCTACCTGTTTCAAGGACTTGTGAATGGGCTGTAGGCAGTAAGGAAATTTAATTTTTTATTTTGCCTTTGTTACCCACACCATTTGTATAGTAGTTTCAATGTCAATTTATTTGTGCAAATGTTTACTATGCTGTTTGAGTTGAACATCACCTGTACTGCTTAGCAGTTACTCTAGGAACTGACTGGTGGTTTATATCATATTTCAACTCTTATGTCCTTTCCTTTCTTTCTTTATGTCTGTTCTTTGTATGTACAGAATGGAGTGAGCCTGCTATGTTTTTGTCCTACACATATTTAAGGTGTCAGAGTAGACCTGCCCTATGGTCCTGGTGTATGAAAGGGTTAGGCTTAGGGTTCTAAGCTGATGGCCAGGATAGAATTCTTGAGATGTCTTTGGTGCAAAAATGTGGTTTTATTAGAACACCGGGACAGGACCCATGGGCAGAAAGAGCTACACTGATGTCATGAGGCCTGGCCCATTATATGCTTATAAGTTGCAGGTTAGCTATTGTTGGGACAAGGTCATTTGCTACCATCTAATAATAACCTCAGTCATGAGACCCTTCAAATGTGTATCAGTGTGCCGTATGCTTGGGGTATGATTACCATGATGTATCTTGGGGAGTTTAGAGATAAAGGAAATGTTTAAAGGAATTTTTATATATTTAAATTAGACTTACAGGATTGGGTGGGTGGTCGGGCTAGGATTGCCTTTTGCCCTTAGGAGCTCCCTTAGGAGCTCCAGGCAATTGAGCTCCTAAAGGAATGTCACTCTGCCTGTTTCAAGGACTTCTCATAGATGGGCTGTGCATAGTACGGATATTTAATAATTTCTCTCTGCATCAGTCCTTCTACATAGACTTACACTGAAGTTGTCACGAGACAGACTGACATCAGAAAATCAATTATATGTGTATATACTAGAAATCTACACAGACATGGAGATTCCAAAGGCAATAAGGCAACATGAAGCTCATGTGACCTAGGAAGGGGGTAGGGTCTGGGGCTACAAAGAGGAGGTAGCCATTAGGAGGAAGGTGAAAGGATATGTTTGGAAAAACAAGGTTGTTCTGTTATATAGATAAGTTTCTTAGGTAAAGGGCTCTCCTTTACAATCTAAATTTAGGCAGTTGAGGGGGAATTCCAAGAGCTTCTCCTGAATTTGCTAGGTTTAGATTACTTTTACCTCAAAAGAATCTTTATGCCAAGGTGCCCATCTTGGGGAAGCCTGTCCTGGGCCCTTGCAATTTCTTCCTCTGAATCTTTCCACAAGTGTCACACATTAAAAGCTGAGCTGGTAAGTTGTTCCATCTTATTGAACCAGTCTTAGTCCTGACGTTAGGTAAGTTCAGTTCAACTCATTTCAGGAGGTGGTTATGTCGGTGTGTTTTTCTGAGAGAGGCCTATGGTTCAAGGAATCAGGTATTAAACAAGAGGAATTTCCATGGAAACAAAGAAATGAAAAAAACAATGGTTAATGATTAGGTCAAAATATAAATCAATTTCCGATTTTTGAAAATGCCTGTGGAGAAGATTTCTGGATTTCAAGATTGAAGTATTTTCAGAGACCCGGAGAGCAGGCAGTGTCACTCTGACAGATATTCCTAGTTTGAGGTTCAGATGTCTTTGGTGATCTCTCAATGGCCCCCATAGCAACAGGCATGAAGAGTGTCTCTTCATAAGCTTTGTAGTGATTTCTCTGAAGTTTACATCAAATTATTCATATTTATTTTATAGTGCTTTAGGAAAAAGGGCAGTTTTAGTTCTCACATGAATCCAACTCAGAAAGGTAGGAGAAAAGTAAATAAACGTTGTTTGGAGAGTTAAAGGCACTAGTGGGAATCAGGATGTTGTGTAGTTTATCATTTGCTCTGTATAATCACTGTCATTTTTATCAAAGGTAGCCAAATGAAAGTTTGTTTGCAAAACAAGTTTAGTCTTCCCAGCTGGTCCAATTATTTACATAAGCACAGCAAGAATAGTGATTGGCCAAGTAGGTTCTTTTAAATCTGTTTTGCTGGAATTTCTTTTAAGGGATTTCTAGATTGAATTTTTGATAGCCTCTCCAGACTGTAATCCAAATCAAGGTTCCCACCAATTTCTTGCCAGACATTGCCTGTAGTACTTCTAGATTTGGATGATTTCCTCTCTTCTTCAGATCCCCCAATATTCTAAGGTTCTGGAACTGGCTAGGAAGTATCCTTCTTTTCTCACTAGGTAAGGGTACTATAAACTCTGTAAGCAAGGTTTGAGGGGAATATCTCAAACGGGCTCTATTGGCTCCATAAAGTCTAACTTAGTTCCTTAAATCTGTTCATATCTGAGTCTATGCATATTTCAAAGATGACATGGACTGGAATGTTATCTGAATAATATAACCAGTGATTCCAATTGTATCCTGTTAGAAAGAAAACAAATTCTTATTGATCTTATGTAAATAAATATATGGCCTTTAAAATATAACAATATTTACTGAGCTTTATAATTCTGGAGGGTTCATATAAGTGTTCCAATTCTGTTTATAATAGTATGATTTATGAAAATCACAATTGCTTAGGTACCTTAAGAGAAAAGATACCCTTACATCTGAAAAAACAAAAACATTTTATTTTTTTAATGATTTTTTTATTTATTTGAGAGAAATAGCACAAGCAGGGGGAGGGATATGGATAGGGGGCTGAGGGAGAAGGAGAGGGAGAAGCAGGCTCCCTGCTTAGCAGAGAGCCTGATGCAGGGCTCAATCCCTGGACCCTGAGGTCATGACCTGAGCTCAAGGGCGTCCCTTAACCAACTGAGGTATCCAGAACCCCTTAAAAAAGAAAGCATTTTAAAAACCCAGCAATGTTCAAAGAAGGTTATAAAAATATTATTTTCCTCAGTTCATTTGGTCTCATGTTACTTTTATTTTGCTTCAATCCAGTTTTTTTCTACTGGTTTTTAAAATTTTTACCTAATTAAGTTTGATGATCTTATGGTCACCAGAAATCTGTACTCAAGATTTCCTTCTGTGAGTCTCACTGAAGAGGAAACACATTAGCAATAGCATTAGTGCAAAACTGTAACTGTAAATGACAAGACTTAAAAATGGCCATTGTTAATGTTTTGGTTATAGTTCATTATGCTGAAATTGACAAGGTAATTTGGTTATTTCTGTGACATATAATACCTTAAGACAATAACATGCCAGGACACCAGATTTCTTGGTGTGTTATACAGTTTTAGAACCCTTAATTACAATCTACATAAATGTGATATAATGAGGTTTAGTATCATTTATTTCCCTTCTTTTTTCTTTTTTAAGATTTTTGCACACCTGGGTGGCTCAGACCATTAAGCCTCTGCCTTTGTCTCAGGTGGTGGTGATCCCAAGGTCTTGGGATTGAGCCCTGCTTGGGGCTCCCTGCTCAGCGGGGAGTCTGCTTCCTCTACCCCACCCCTCACCCTGCTTGTGTTTCCTCTCATTGTCTCTCTCTCTCTGTCGAATAAATACATAAAATCTTTTCTAGTTTTAGGTAGGTAAGGGTCAATGGAGGAGGAAATGCAAGCTTCCCGCTGATCAGGGGTGTGCAGTTGCTGGGTCCTAGGGTAGCTCTATTTTTAGCTTTTTGAGTAACCTCTGTCCTTTCTGTCCTGTTTTCTAGAGTGGCTGTATCAGTTTGCATTCCCACCAATAGTGTAAAAGGGTTCCTCTTCCTCCACAACCTCGCCAACACCTGTCATTTCCTGAGTTGTTGAATTTAGCCATTCTGACCTGTGTGAGGTGGTATCTCACTGTGGTTTTGATTTGTATTTCCCTGATAGTGATGTTCAGCATTTTTTTCATGGGTCTGTTAGCCATTTGTATGTCTTCTTTAGAATGATGTGTGTTCAGGAGCAAAAATGGACTGTTAGGATAAAAAGCTTGTGCACAGCAAAGGAAACAATCCAACAAAACTGAAAGGCACTCTATGGAATGGGAGAAGATATTTGCAAATGACATATGTGAAGAAGAAGGTCTGGTATTCAACTGTATATAGAACTTACCAAACTCAACACCCTGATGTGGTTTTAGAATGTAGGTGAGGTTTAGTGTGGTGAGGTCTGGAGCCGATGGCCAAGAACGAATTCTTGAGATGACTTTGGTGCAAAAGGTGGTTTTATTAAAGCATGGGGATAGGATCCATGGACAGGAAGAACTGCTCTGGGGTTGTGACAGGTGGCTGATGATATACTTGGGAACTGGGGAAGGTAAGAAAGAGGGAGATTTTCAAAAGAAGTTTCCTATGCTAAAGAGGACTAGAGGCCTTGCCATTGTCAAGTTAAGGTAGTTTCTCCCTGTAGCAAGGCCTTAACCTTAAGACAGTTGGGAGCTTCCTAGAGAAATGTCACACATGTCCCACCCAGGAGTGGGGGTGGGGTGTGTGGTTGCATGGTGTCAGCTTGTGCTTTGTCTTCAGCTAGACTTCTGCTCCCTCATTAACCTGAATCCCAAAAAATCCAGTCAAGAAATGGGTAGATTTTGGTTACTTTTTATCTTTTTTTGAAAATAAGTTTTGTATTTTTATTTTTCAAAGATCATTTATTTGTCAGAGGAGAGAGAGAGAGAGAGAGTGCGCGAGCGCACAAGCAGGGGGAATAGCAGGCAAAAGGAAATGCAGGTTCTGCTGCTGAGCAAGGAGACCAATATGGGGCTCTCTCCCAGGTCCCTATGATCATGACCTGAGTCGAAGGTGGACACTTCACCGACTGAGCCACCCAGGCATCCCTAGTTTTTATCTTTTAGAGCTTTGAAATGCTGAGTTCTTAAAAGCACTTGCCTTCAAACCAAGTAAACAGAGATCTTTCACAAATGAATTTTAGCAATACCATCTGGAGTAGAAAAACTTTCTCATATTTATAACAAAGATAAACACATACACACAGACAAGATGCATGACACACATTCATAGACAAGATGCAAACAATCTTCTAGCCCTAGTTCTTACTAGTATTTGTGGAAAAGACATTAAAACCCCCTTTCCAAATACTTTTCCTCCTTTTTTCTTATTTTTGAATAAACTTTTCCGTAGGTTCTCCAT